>JAXBDA010000195.1:0-107388 GCA_036023075.1 Gaultheria prostrata | reverse complement strand
CATATTACCCTCTCTCTTTATTCATCAGTTTAAAAAAATAAAAGGGTTAACGGTTTCCGTCACAAATTTTGGATGGAAAACTTGATTTGTCCTTAGTAAAGAAAAAAATGATAGTTGAAGGGGGAAGAGAATTCAATTGGTAGTTGAATGGGGAAGTAAAAAAAAATTTGATAGTTTAAGGGGCAAGTAGATATTTAACCCTTGATATAACTACACTGACCTCCCCTCTAGACCTAGGCTTACAATTCACAAAGACCTCAAAAATAGGAAAGGAATATTTTGTATTTAAAAGTCATTTATTTTTGGCTTATTATTTTTATATTTTTCAAAAGCACTTTCTTAGTTCAGGGTCAAATTTTGTTACATTTCTGATTCATGTCAACAAGACAAAGCTATGGGTCATAATTCGACCCCTTTTTTTTCCCCTCTTGTGGAGTCAATCGGTATCTGTTTACCATAAGTTAAAAAGCAAAAGGATAAGCTAGAAGACAATTAAAGAAAATAAAACATCCCAAAATGAATACTAGGATTGGAAACTCTTATTAATACAACTAAAGATTTTGAAGTAAAAAACCTTGATTTGGCTCTTCAAGCCAGCAGAGACAATTGCATCGTAGACTTTTGACATGGCAGGGAGGAGATATTGAGCTAAGGATCCTTCAGAATTTGGATTCACTTCATTCCCAACAACTATTATCCGAAGTTTAACTTCCGGATAATAGTTCACGACGTTATCATGGACCCACTTAGATGCATTAGCCACATTGTCAGCGAGACGTTGGAGATCGGAGTTAGGGACGCCAAGTACAAGTTCTATGTTGGATCCCCTGAGGGCTCGGAGAGCTTGTGGGTTTGGAGCGTACATTGTCATTCTTTGAATGCCGTTGGATTTGTAGAGGTCAACTACCTCTTGATTGGACGGTAGATTGTCGCCCAGTTGTCCGTTGCACACCCCTATTTGTGCATCTGCATATATGAATTTGATTTAATTTAGCCAATATGTGGTTTTCTGGGTTTAAACCTAATAAAGTTATAAACTACCGATTCCAGGCACACAAATCTAAACAGAGAGAGAGAGAGAGAGAGAGAGAGAGAGAGAGAGAGAGAGAGAGAGAGAGAGAGAGACCTGTCTGATGAAAATTGGGAACAAATAGCAGAAGCAGCAATAGAGGAACGAGAAATGGGTTGAAGCAGCATATTGTTGCCAGAAAAACAGCCATTCAGAAGAGGGAAAAGGAAGTAGGAGTTCAAAGTTGTATGGGAGAAATGTAGAACACCTACAAATGTCGGCTTCCTCATATATACATACACACAGGCAAATGGAGTAAGAACCAAGAAAAATAAATAGGTCCTGTTTGGAAATTTTGGATAAGGGGCCAACCCACCATCAATCTTGGGGTTAGGTGGAATCCCGTATCGAAAATTACGCTCATGATTTCCTAAAAAATTCAGCTGGTCAGCAGTTCATTCTATGTGGCCCATCAGAAAGTATTTTTAATTGTCTAATTTTACTAAGACGATTTTAGTTTTTGCAATCTAAACTATTAATCGTCGAGATCGAGGCTTCTTTCGCAAAAGGGTTTGCAGGACTAATATGTAGAAGTTGTTATAAAATTAAGCAAATAATAAAAGAACTTTGCGGAAAGTAATACAAATATTGAACACAAATTATATATGGAATCAGTTCTTCAAGAACTATTAGGATCGATCTTCCGGACCGATCTTATTCTCATTACCTCTGTGTCTGATTCTTTTCTTTCCTTCTTTTCTTTCACTCTACTGATCGACTTAGATAGTTTACACTTGTATTTATAGAAGAATGGATCAGAGAAGGGAGGATGAATCAAAGAAGGAATTTATTAGGGAGGCTCCATCTCATTTAAGATGTTCCCCAATTTTTGCTTAAATAATAATTCTATGGTCATCCACTTTCATAACAGAAGTCAATATGTAGAAGTCTGTCTGATTTAGTGGAAAATTCTATGATAGGGATAATTGTGGGAGGAAAATAGTGGTGGTGGAAATGGAGAGAGACCTTCCACCGGCAGACATGATTGACCACAGACTAAAAGTACTCGAAGGCTCGAGCACTCCATAGTTTACTTTTCTCCCATTCTTAAAAGGAAATGGATGCTCTCCCGTTCAACTTTTGTAGTATTGGAGAAGAACCGTAGTTATCTCCGAGCTTATGTTGAGATTTAAAAAGCGTATTGAAATATATAAAAAATATATAAAAGTAAGTATAAATATATTAAAAAGTGTAAAAAATGCGTGCTTTTTTTATGTGCTTATTGTGACTCACAATAGCAAGACGCTTCTTATACACACTCTTATCCACAAATATCGAGTACTACTCAAATCAAATATATAAATTAAATGTAAATCACTCCTCCTTAACTAATCTCCTCTTGCAATATATCCAACTCCTATATACCCTTCTTCCTTATCCATCCAGCAAACGAGCTGAATTGATGGCCCATGGGAATTGGAATTAATCATTGAAAAATAAGAACAATACTTGATCAAACCTCCGACAAACTTATTGCCCCTATACTTAGGTCACATGCTCACGCTACCGAGCTCGGCAATTTATTTTGGTATAGCCATTTTATTATATAAGAAAGTGATGATGTCTGTAGCCGATGTGGGATAAGAATTTGCCTGAAAAGAAAAAAAAAAGGTTCCAAGACAAATTGATGAGAGACATGGGCAGACAGGGGGTGTTATGGGGGTGTTCGGCCCCTGCACTCCCCCCAATTTTCTACATATTTTTAGTACACTTTTAGATTCTTTTGTAAAATTATTGAAGAGTGGTCCCCGCAAGTTAGGCGAAAATCGCAATCCTGCGTGCACCACTGATGAAAGATCTTCGATCTCCAGTCAGGCTCGCTCTATTAGGAATTCCATTTCAACAATTTGAGTCATTTATGGTATGGGATTTGGTCGAAAATCTAAAACAATATTATGTAGTCAGATTTTATCAGTTCATGTTCACAAGAATATTTGATGGTGTTTATTTGGGTTATGAACTTGATTAAAAAAACCTCAGCTTTTAGTAAACAGGAAACTCAACGAGTCAACCTAATTGTGTTCATTGATAGGTTATTTATAAGAATTTCGCCACAGAATCGAAACACCTTTTGTCTTGTAATTTGTTTCCAAAAAGTAGTACCTCTGCAATATTTTTAAATTCGATATGTTCCAATCATATTGATTACCAAAATCTGAAGAATTTTCTGTTCTTCATAAACGATTAACTTGCTAGCATAAACGATTTGAATCATTACAAAGTCCGTAGCGGGTTCCACTTTTTTTTTTTTTTTGACGGGAGGAATAACCCTATAGCCAAACTCTTTGGATCCGATTGTGCATTTAACCCAAATATCTGGAGGAACTAGTGCAGCAACGCACCGCCATGGCTCCCAACTTAAATCAAGATACTCATGTAGCGGGGAATCGAATCCCAAACCTTGAAGAGTACTCCCAAAGTCTGGCATCCCCCTGCCCATCTTGCCATTAAATTAAAGGTGGCTAATAAAATTAAGCATAAGGTAGTCAAAGCGACCGTGCTGGGGTACCGATTACTTTGTACTGAGAATGTACAAAGCGGTCTGCGGGGTCTACTTTGAGTCTAACACAAATAATCCGAACCGTTCAATAATCTTAAAATAGTATTTTGAGTCCCCTACAAAAAATCAGCTCAATTGGATATCCGCAAGTGATTGATCCAAACTTCAGGTTTTTCATTTAGAATTCAATCTCCTCAATTGGATATTCGTAAGTGATTGATCCACACTTCAGGTTTTTCATTCAGAATTCAGGATCCCAACTTCTAAATGAAAAAGTAAAATATTGAATCACCCACTTACTCATATCCAATTGAGCTAATTTTTTGTAAGGACACTCGAAAATTTATTTTAAAATTATTGAATTATTCTCATTATTTGCGTGAGACCCAAAAGTTGGCCCCGCGGGTTGCTATGTACATTTTCAGTACAAAATAAGTCGGTACCCATATATTTATCGGTAGTCAAATAATTAAGGGTACATAAAACGTCTCTCTCCCTCACTCTCTCATTATCATTATTTTAGTAATTCGTAACTTATATCAGTTACAAATTACAAACCAGAATAAAGAACCTTAAGAGTTCAATAAACATAAAGAAGAAAAAAACCGCAAATTTATTCCTATCAAATTGGTTCACGGGATCTCACATTCACAAAGTGTCCTTATTATGTCTAATGATTCAATGTTCCCAGAGCACGATCAGCACGGCCACGTGGTACTGAGGAATACTCTAATATCACACATTTTCATTGAATCCACAGTGAGAATACATCTGTAGTATTGAAATTTCCCGAAACATTACGTAACCGTGCTATGAGACTACCGAATAATTACTCTCCATTAATGGAGAAACTCTTCACTCTTGTGGGCATTCTCTAAGCTCCTGTTATAGCCACAAAAAATGTCCCAATAATGGAGAAATCATTCAGTCCTTCTGAGTTGTTTTTCAACCTCCAATCTCAACCACGTACATTTATATGCATTCATGCATTTTAATCACACCAACTTTTTTTTTTTTGGTTTTGCGTTTGTTAGTTTTGCCGCTTTTGCGTCAAGCATTTGTAGATTATAGATTTATCTCGACGTGAGAAATCAAAAAAGTAAAAATATTATGGCTTTTACCCAAATTTTTTGGAAAATTAATATCCTAGAAAAAAATAGAAAAGACTGTTGGTTTGGAACAACACACCACTCCTAAGGACGTACGTAGTCACTTGAATAGAAATTGAATCGTTTTGTTGACAGATGATAGGATATTAGTATGTTAGTATCATTTGATCCGCTTAACTTGTAATTTTATCTTGTGTATGTTTTCCGTAGATATAGTTAACATTTTTTTTTTTTTTGAGATGACAAAGGAACTACGCCACAAATGGGCCATTAATTGGACCCCACTGTAGAGCGCAAACCTCCGGGTAAGCGAACAGCCACCACGACCCGACCACCAAGTTCAGCAGGTATCAGCCCTGGTAACACTTGAACCCTATTCACATTGGAGCAAAGCCAGGTGCTTTCCGCTTGACCCACTAAAACATCTATGTTGCCTCAAAACATCGAACATTTTGCTCTATCTAAAACGCCAAAATTTTACTAGAACATTACATTTGATAGATAAGTTTTACATTATTCACCTAGCTCTTTGTTAGAAAAATCCCGGCTCCGTCCCTAAATCTTTCGATGCACCCAAAGCATTGAATAAGTATTCCTCGAATAATAACATCTCGTGACTCCGAATCATGCCAAATCCCATTCACGGGCTCTCACATAACTTTCTACACCTTTAACCTCTACACCAAATATAAGTACTCCAACCAAGGAGCACCACACCCAAGAGTTGTGTGTGCCAAGTTAATAAACTTGAGTGACCAATTTCATGCATGGAGATGATGGGGAGAAAACTCTCGGTGGCGACGGTGGCAGTGGCAGTGGCAACTCTACTTTTGGTAATTGGAGGGTCGGAGGCGTTGGAGTTGTGTAACATGAATGAGGATGGTTTGACGGCGTGCAAACCCGCCGTGACTCAGCCGAACCCGGTGGACCCAACGCCACCGTGTTGCGAGGCTCTATCGGGGGCGAACTTGACGTGTCTATGCGGTTATAGGAACTCCTTTGTGTTGCCTTCTCTGGGAATTGATCCCGACCTTGCCATGGCTCTCCCTGCCAAGTGCAACCTCACACCTCCTCCCAATTGCTAAATTGAAAAGGTCGACACTCTCCACACTCCTCAAAATTCCAAAATTATGCAGAAAAAGAATTGTGATGGTATAATTAGAGTTTTGTTTTTGCAATGCGATTTTCGCAAGCACAAAAAAAACTGGGTTGTTTTCCTTCCATTTAAAAGGGATTGGATATGAAAACGAAACAACTTTATAAAATGTGTCACAAAATTGATTTACAAGAACTGTAACCGTGCCACAACATGTTTTAATATGCTCACACAGCATGTGATGTTCTTTTCCTCTCTGTTTTATTTTGTGGATAGTGATAAACCTGGGCCCCATTCTCCCTAAATACCAAAAAAAAAAATTACCAGACCGAAAATTTGAGTAGAGTGGGGTTCAGGGACAGGTACAGGTACAGGGGATGCCATCGGGTACCCGGCCCCTACACCACTCCAAATATTGTCACACTCTTTTAGGTTAATTTGAATTTTTTTATGGATTAATACAACTACCGTGGGTCAAAAAAATTCAATTCTTACAATTCCTCTATATATGTGGGAAAAATAAAAAAAATCCTTAAAAGTCCAAGTTATATGGATTAATACAACTACCGTGGATCAAAAAAATTCTTACAATTCCTCTATATATTTGGAAATTTTTTAAAAAAATCCTTAAAATTCCAAGTTATCCACCATTTTTTTGGTGACATGTATAAAATTACCTGGCAACTACCCACAATCTAATATCTTCATTTGACATACCGTAACATATAACAACATATATTTATGGAATATGCCTTTTGTTATCAATGTAGAAATACATTTGGCCCAAGTTACGTGCAAAAATTATACGTCCGCCGGGCGGGGTCAAGTGAAAATTACTTTTCTTGGAATATTGGGTCCCTTGTTACATGACGTTATGCCTCGGTACTTAATTAGTGACTTTTTTGTGATTTTTTCAGGGCAAGAAGCAACATTCTGAAATGGTTATCGTTTAAGTGCTTGAATCTCTGAGGTGGGGTGTCCTGGGCTAGTAGAAGACTGGCTTTGTAATTGTTATCAATGTACTTATTATTATGATCATGTGAGTCTTGTTCAATTACTTTTTTCCTATTCTGTACTCGGTTGTTTATATGAAATTTGGGTTTTGTCCCCTTTCCTCTTACTATTATGTTTCTGATCTTTTCCCTTTCATTTCTCTCCGCACATTCAACCCAACCTGATTTTACCGCTAAGAGTATATTCTTACCGTAAGTGTTAACAAACATATCTGAACCGATGATTGTGGAGATGAACGGTTGGATCGAAGGACTACAACCTTGTAATGCCCAAGGGTTAACCTAGTGGTCAAGATCAGAAATTTATTCCCTTGTCCTAAAGGTCTAAAGTTGAAAACCTCTAAGTAATACAAACTTCTTTAGCGCCAGTTCATGGAGCTTTGTTCTGGATTTAATTTGTGCCTCAACGAGTGGACAATAAGGTTGGTCCTTCAGGATTAGTCAAGATTGTTATAAAAAAAATCTCTCTACAAACTCTATATTTAAAGACAATCCAAGTTTAATTTATATTCTAAAATGATTGGAACCTTTAACGATGTAAATCTCGTCAAGAAATTAAACCACACCCAAAATCATGTTGATCAGATACCGATCAATACCTGATCGACACACATCTATATTGTTACGGGCCTGGGATGGACCCACAAGAACCCAAACTAGAGAGGACCCAATTCAATTTTTTTAACATTGACATCGTAATACTTTTATTTCCGAAAGTTTAAGCACCATCAATGAATAACCAACTAGGTTAGCTCAGTTGGCTAGAATTTATGCATCTTATTAGGTTAGTTGAATCTCTCCACCTGCGTGGATGTTATTCCCTTTGTATTTGTTGGGTTATCTCTCCCCTTAATAGAGCCATTAGTCGAGTTGGATTTATAGTGATTGTGAACTTTGTTTCCAGTTTATTGTGTATTTCTCTCCTTAATGGGGCTTTAGTTGGGTTAGGCTTGTAGTGATTGTGGACTTCTATTACCAATTTGATGTAATTCATACTTGTGTTCTCCTACTCTTTGACAGGAAAAAAAAAACACCGTCACCGGATAGTGGAAGAGATAGCACACAGATTATGTTGTGGGATCCACTTTGGAATCTCACACGAATAATCCAAACTTTTATTAATTATAAAATATAGGTTTGAACGACCATACATAAAACTTACTCAATCAGATAACTTTAAATGTTTAATTCAATCTTCCAATTTTTTATACTACTAATTCTAAACACCGAATCAAAAGCTAGTAGTATTGAAGTGTATGTCAAGTACCGTACACGATACGCAGTTAGGGACCTGTGGCATACCGTACACGGGACTGGATCCTATCTAGTCTAGTTTCTTAACATCCAGTTTTGGGTCTTCGTTAACTCTTTTCGTACCTACAATAATAAGCTTGATTCAATATCCATAGGTATATGACCAAACAAATTTTTACAAGGAAAAAAGGACAATTTGAAATTTCTACTAATTATTTTTTGTCATTTCATTTTTCTTTTATACTAATCTACTTTGCTCCCCTACTTATCTATATTCATATACTTGTCGTTATTGAATCAAATCAAGCAATTTTTTTACTTGGATGTCATAACTCTACAAAGTAAACTATCCTAATCATGTTCCCCAGAGAGAGGCCAGAAAGGCCCAAAACGGGGCAAAATTGGGGCTAAGAAAACTGGATGGGAAGTTAAGAACCCGTCCCTACAGTCCACATCCGCAGCAGCACTGCTACGTACACAGAAATTTTATCCAGAAAATACTAGTCCCTTCGTCCCAAAATATTTGGCACACATCCACCATTCACACCTTTCGAAAAATCATCTATATTTTTTAAGGTGTAATGAATCATATATGTAATATGGATCTTGTTTGATAGATTTTGCTTATTTTTATTAAACAAAATTTTTCAAATAATAAAAATTAATATAAATTACAAAATAAAGATAATTTTTTAAAAGGTGTGAATAGTTTTTTTGGCTAAACATTTTGGGACGGAGGGAGTAACAATCAATGGCCCAGATTCCCTCCGAGCATTTTCCCATCCGGAGAGATACAGTGGGGGCAACAAATCTCACTCTGTCCATACCGAAATGCAGGGACGTATCTTGAAACACTGATTCGTTCTAGGACGCGTGTCACAATCTGATTCGCACTCCTACCTAGAGGTGCCACGGTCTAGTTTCTCCAACCAAAAATTTATTCCATCAAAATATTTGCCAAATATACAAATCAAAGGATCCCATAAAATAACCGATAAGTATACGGGTACAGACCAAAACGGCACAGACGATGTACCGACGGCACCGGTGACGGCCGTGTGGGTCCCAAACGGCCAATCCGAGCCGTTCAACGTGCTCGGAATCAAAATCCGAGTGGGTCTACGCGGGAATTGAGGCCATCGGAAGGCTGTAAGTGCTCGATCCAAAATCACCCCATTTCGAGCAAAATGATTTTGAACGAAATGGAGTGATTTTGGATCGAGCACTTACAGCCTTCCGATGGCCTCGATTCCCGCGTAGACCCACTCGGATTTTGATTCCGAGCACGATGAATGGCTCGGATTAGCCGTTTGGGACCCATACGGCCGTCGGTAGGTCGTCTGTACCCTTTGGTCGGTCCCCATAGCAGGGTTCTAAAATAACCATATCAAAAAGAGAGAATATTTTTTACCGATCATCCGCAAAAAGGGATTTGCACCGATAAATTCCCGTTGTCTAGCTTGAGATCCAACGGTTCGGATATTGCACGGATTTTATTTTTGTTTTTTTAATGCTTTTAATGACAAGAGAGAGTTTTGTCTTAATTTTTTTAAAATTCAAGATGCTTTTAACGAGGAGAGAGAAAGTGTACGGCATCCGAGCCGTTGGATCTTGGGATGGACAGCGGGAATTTGCCCAATGCAAACCCCCTTTTTGCAAATGATCTGTATAAAGATTATCTCTGTCAAAAAACACCGGTGTAGTGCATCTTCCGACCGTTCATTTCAACAATGCACAGTTAGGATTTAATTCGAACAATAAATTTAACTCAACGGTCTATTATTTGAATTAAATCCAAGTCATACATTATCAAATTAGCGCTTTTTGAAACACTACCGTGTCCCCTCTAACGGGGGCACGGGCCAATAAGAAAACGGACCGTTTGTGGACTTCCCACTTAACTCTATTTATAAACACACCGAAGGCAATTTTTAAAGGCAAATGAACATGATGTAGGACCAAGAATCACGATAGTATCATGGCAGAATCTGAGGAAGAGAGTGCATGAGAAACAAATTAACGAGAGAATTGAAATGGAATTGAATTCCATTGCAATTCAAGCCTATTTCTATTATCGGAATCATTCATTTCTAGAACATCATCACACGCTGAAAATCATGTTCATTGAAGATTGAAAGATTTGATTTACAAAACAGTTATGCTGCAAATAGATAAATAATTAACCCAGCATTTAAAACACAGATTTGGATCTAATTTCAATATGTTTCGAAAGCATATCGAAAAATCCGATCAACGTTAAATTCGCCGTCGTTGATGTACTCAAAAGTTCCAAAAGTGAACAATTCCGAGCGACCATTGGACGGTCCAATCCATTTATTGGAGAGGAGGAGATGATCTATTCCATTTGAGAAAAACAGCATGGTTAACGAAACACCGACGACCCACCATACATGAAGTGTGGTCGGTGGATGTGTACCATCATTTCGCATTGGAAAAAACACGAAACCGAATATTAAAACAGCCAACCGTCGTTACGGATAACCAGAGTTTCATTCAAAATCACCAGTACCAAGATCGTATCCTCCCCCAAGGCAATGTTCATCTACTAATTACCATTAGTTAATACTACTGCTACTACTGAGGTTATGATATTAGAGCAACCATCCGTGACAAAACAAGAAAACATAATACTCCACCTAGCAAAAGCAGAAATGATTCATCAGATCAGATCAGATCAGACGGCTTTCTAAGCCTCCACGTCAGCACTCTTCTTGGTGGGAGAGCAAACCGTCCAGACGAAGCCGTAGGGGTCCTTCAGTTTCCCCACGAGCCCCTCGCCTTCACCCTCCGCGAGCTCGCCCTCGGAGACGGCACCAGCGGTCACAGCCTTGTCCACAGCGGCTTTGACATCTTCAGTTTCTAGGCACATCACAAATCCAGTTCCCGGTGTCTTCACCCTGAACAAAACACGAACAGTCATCGCATCAACAGACTGTCCTCTAATCTAGAACAATTAACTCGAAAAAAATGTAAAGGATTTCTACGATAAACGGGAACATTAAGGAGTTTAGTTTGAAATCAGAAGCGGAATTAGTACTTGACTGCAAATTGATTTTGAGGAATAGAAGATAATAAACAGGAACACCATAAACTCGAACTGATTCTGCGGAATGGCTGAAGAAACAAAGGGAAAAAACAGGCAAAAACGTGAAGAGTGCCTCTGAATGGACAGATACTGATTAAATTAAAGTAAAATGCCTCGAAAATAGTTTGGTCAACGAAATAGGACCAGATCTTAGTCCGTTGTCCCACTCGATTCGCTCCAACAAATTTTTATAGTGATAGGTGTTTTTGAAATACGTTTTCACGCTCGTACTTCGACTACATATTCAAGGTTTTAAACAAACGAACGAAGGATGAAAACAGAGAAATCAAAATGACCGGACGAACGCATGAAGTGTGTAACAGAAAAGACAAGAAGCATAAGAAAGGCGTCAAAACAATATCCAGAAAAACAAAAATAAAGCGGAAAAGGACATTATAGAACAAACAAAAGCACATACAAGACAAATGAGAACAAAACAACAGTAAGCGCTCATCACTATGCAAGATCTAGATGAAAAACGTGACAAAATCCATAAAACAACATTATCCAAAGAGGAACTACAACAGCCTTCAACGCATTCATCATCTATAACATTAGAAAACAGAAGAAACAGCAAAAACTTCTTATAATCAACACAGATCTAAGAGAATCGGAAACAATACTAGTAAAAAAAACACAGAAAGTGAAAGAGATATTATAGCTTACGGAGCTGAAGAGTCATCAACGAGGTCAGAGACGAGAATGACGGAGGAACCGAGCTTGAGTTTAGCAACGAGAACGAGCGGAGTCTCCTGCTCCGCCTTCCTCTTCGGGTGCACGGTACGGCTCACTTCCTCAGCTCCGAACGCAGCCTTGTAGAACAGTACGGCGTCGTTGGCCTTGGGTGCTTCCACGAACAGCTGCGGCTTAACCGCCGAGAATGTCACCGCCTTTGCTGCAGCGCAGCCGTTCTGAACCTCCTCCTGAGTCATCGCGCGGTGATGGTTGTAGAGAGGGAGAGAGGAAATGCAGTGAGCGAAAACCCTAGGAGAGAGAAAGTAAATGGAATGAAACGGAAAGAGAGTGGTGTGGGTGAAAGTGGATAAAAGCAGGCGAGGGGAGTTTTATAACGGGGAGGAAGCGAAACCGTTCGTGGTTTGTTATAGGGGTAAGATGGTCATTAAAAAAAAAAAGCTTCGGTTGGAGTAGTACAATCGGGCCCTTTCTTTAGGTTTTATTTACGATGGTACCAGTCCTTGTTAGGAAGCTAGTAGAACTAGGATTTTTGTAGGGTACGTGAATAATTCATTTTTCTTTTCTAGATATTTTCGGAGAAATTTATCATGTATTTAAGAAATTTGGAGTGGAAAGTTAATCATCTATAATAACGATTTGTATTAATTTTTTTATTCTATAAACAATTTGTTTGAGTTTAGTTGCAACAATTTACTACTAATACGGAGGCCAGAGCTAGTAGAACACATAGCTATTGAATTCCATGTGTATGGCAAAATATATTTTTACGCCGCATGTGGGAATCGACTCAGGACCACATCATCTTCTAATATATTATTGCAGAATGACTTTTCGTGAGGAGAGCTATATAATTGCGACAAGTGCAAAGAATTTTGTTGTGATTCAAGGTTTGAAGTGAGACATATGACATTATCCTTATCATATTTGCTAATCCTTGAGCCTTTTTCAA
Organism: Gaultheria prostrata; assembly: GCA_036023075.1. Classification (NCBI taxonomy): domain Eukaryota; kingdom Viridiplantae; phylum Streptophyta; class Magnoliopsida; order Ericales; family Ericaceae; genus Gaultheria; species Gaultheria prostrata. The sequence goes on along the minus strand of JAXBDA010000195.1, from coordinate 94,596 downwards.
AATTTAAAATTCTATAGCTTGCTCTATCTCATAGATCAAAACAATTCTGAGAACATTTGTAGCATATTATTAGTTAACACATTGTTAGTCTATATTGAAAAAAGTTTAAAGAAAAGAGAGCTATGTGGAATCGGTGACCATTATGAGAAAAATGTCAATTTATAAATTAGAAAAGGAAATCAATACAAACTTAATAAAAACTAGACAATCAAACAGTATATTTTCTATTTAATATTTTTGTTAAATGCTTAAAGCTTCAATCCAGAAATCCCTTCAAGTGGAGTGTTCCAAATTTTTAGAGTACCTTATTTTATTTATTTTTATTTCCCCTATTCCTTTAGTGGAAGGCTTCACCATTTTTCCCTTAGCTTTTTATTGTTGACTTTCTTTGTAATTTTAAAGGCGAGAAAATCATCGGCATTCAATTGTGTTTCCTTCATCGAGAAGAAATTGATAAGCTTTAATTTGCTAGATAATTTTTTCATATGCTAAAATCAACCTTCTAGATATCTTTTGCTTTGGTTTAATCTATTTCTATCAGGATGCGCGTGCTATAGGAAAATACAAAATTATACTAATTCTATGGTAACATGGATATGTTTGTTAAATGTCATCTTTTTTTCGATCAGCTGTTGAATGTTATCCTTAACATATATACATATTGTTATTGTATTTACTTTGATTGCTCACCAAAGAGAAGTTGGTTCAGTGGTGAAATCTCAAACTTTATTCAAAGGCCTAGGTTTGAGTCCCCCATAACCCCTTATTGGGGCTAGATGCCTACACATATTTCCTAAAATCACTTGCACATGGTGAGACCTTAGCTTCGCTCCTGAGAGGCTGAGACTCCCGACGTAGATTTGGTAGGGTCCCTTACAGATTGTGGTATGAAAGAGGTGGGTACCATATATGCAATTCCATTTCGTGTACCAATAATAAATTACTTCCGACTGCCCGCTTAAAATTTGAGTGCATTGCACGGGATTATAAGTGTTCAAAGATTTATCATTTCTAATATTTGAAAGGATACATATTTTTATAGGTTAACCATGTATCAATATGTTTAATACCCCAAAATTTCACACTTTCATCGAGTAATCACTCATCAATATACTTAATAGCAAAAATAATTCATACGTTTTGAAGAATAGCACTGCTCTTGCAATATGAAAAATAGTTTTCTCTTGGGAACCAGGGGTGCCAAGTGCACCCTCACCCCCTATTGAGCTCCATCACTGGCAAAGTGGTCTTGATTAGAGACTTAGGGGTTTGCTCTCACCTAAGATCTCAGGTTTGATTCTCATTGCCAGTAAGCTCTGAGGGCCACTGGGAATAATGTCCGGTCGTTACTCCAAGGCCCTAGAATTAGTCGAGCTGCACGCAAGCTGGCCTGGAGATCCGATTATCAAAAAAAAAAACCCACCACTTCACCTTGTGCATTGCATAGGTTTTTTGCTGGTATATAGTATTGCATGATGATTTTTCGTGAGGAGAGTTATGGCTGCGACAAGTGGCAATAATTCATTTTGTTGTGATTCAAGTTTTGAAGTGAGCCATGTGACATTATCCTTATCATATTTGTAACAAACCTTAAGCCTTTTTCAAAATTTAAAATCATATTGCTCTATCTCATGGATCTATACAATTCCGAGAACATTTATAACATATTATTAGTTAACACATTGTGAGTCGATATTGAAAAAAATTAAAGAAAATAGAGCTATGTGGAATCGTGGACCATTATAAGAAAAATATCAATCTATAAATTAAAAATGGAAATCAATGCACACTTAATGAAAAATAGACAATCACACAGTATATTTTCTATTTAATATTTTTGTTAAATGCTTGAAGCTTCAATCCAAAAATCTCTTAAAGTGGAGTGTTCCAAATTTTTAGAGTACCTTATTTTATTTATTTTTATTTCCCATTTTCCTTTAATGGAAGGCTTCACCATTGTGTAACTTCACCATTTCTCCCTTAGCTTTTTATTGTTGACTTTCTTTGTAATTTTAAAGGCGAGAAAATCATCGGCATTCAATTGTGGTTCCTTCACCGAGAAGAAATTAATAAGTTTTAATTTTCTAGATAATTTTTACGTAGGCTAAAATCAACCTTCTAGATATCTTTTACTTTGGTTTAATCTATTTCTATCAAGATGCGCGCACCGTAGGAAAATGCAAAATTATACTGATTCTAAGGTAACATGGATATCTTTGTTAAATGTCATCCTTTTTTTCGATTGGCTATTGAATATTACCCTTAACATATATACATATTGTTGTTGTATTTACTTTGATTGCTCACCAACAAGAAGTTGGTTCAATGGTGAAAACTCAAACTTTGTTCAAAGGCCTAGGTTTGAGTCCCCCATAACCCCTTATTGGGACTAAACGCCTAAACATATTTTCTAAAATCACTTACACATGGTGAGACCGTAGCTTTGGTCATGAGACTCCTGACGTAGATTTGGTAGGATCCTTTACAGATTGTGGTATGAAAGAGGTGGGTACAATATATGCAATTCCATTTCATGTACCAATAATAAATTACTTCCGACTGCCTGCTTAAAATTTAAGTGCATTGCACGGGTTTATAAGTGTTCAAAGATTTATTATTTCTAATATCTAAAAGGATACACATTTTTATAGGTTAACCATGCATGTATCAATATGTATAATACCCAAAAATTACACATTTTCATCAAGTAATCACTCATCAATATGCTTAATAGCAAAAATAATTCACACATTTTGAAGAATTGCACTGCTCTTGCAATATGAAAAACAGTTTTTTTCTTGGGACCCGGGGCTGCCAAGTGCACCCTTAATTACCCCCTCTTAAGCTCCATCACTGGCAAAGTGGTTTTGACTAGAGACTTAGGGGTTTACTTCCATCTAAGGTCTCAGGTTCGATTCCCCTTGCCAGTAGTCTCTTGGGGCCACTGAGGGTAATGCCCGGTCATTACTTCAGGGCTCCAGAATTAGTCGAGTTACACGCAAGCTCGCCTGAAGAGCCGATTATCAAGAAAAAAAAAAAAACCATCACTTCACCTCGTGCATAGGACGAATTTTTCGCTATTGGTTAAGTATGGATGATCATATGCATCGAATATAAATCATGCATGTGTTGTTGTTTATTATTATTTTTTATTTTTTATTTTATAACCGAGAAATAGCCTTATAGCAAGCCACTAATTGGATCCATTGCACAACCCAAACTTTGGAGGGAGCTGGTACAACCCATATCAGTCACGGCCCCCCACTTAGCACATATACTTACCCTGCGATGAATCAAACTCCTAACCAAGAGAATTACTCCCAACGCCAAGCACTTGCCCTAATAGCTGCTTCACTTCTGACTGATGACTCCCTTTGAAACGTTTCATTCTAGTATTTGTTAAATTGATTTGCTTTACTACAACAATCCGGTCCAATAAAGTTGAGTCAACTATGAAGCCCGAGAAAAGTTTAAGTCGATTGTGGAACTTATAAAATCATGGCCTGTATTTGGGCTGTGTGTTTCATTTTTCAATGTTAGTGTTGCAAGAGTAAGTGTTTCATCTTTCATTTTTAATTCTTTGAAAGATGATTGTTAAGAGTGTGTTGGAGTACAAAAAGTGTTAGAAACCGGAAAAAATGTGCATTTTCGTAATGAACGGCCGGATGCCCCGCAACACACAGTGGCAGGAACTCCTCTTCCCAAAAATATGTGTTAGAGATTTTTCAAATAGAGAATAAGAAAATGCAGCATTTGACATTTTTAGGTGTTCTAATAGACCCACCAATATGTACTCTCTCTTCTTTTCCGGTAAATCAAGGGGTACCGACCCCCCTTGTACAAACCATGTATAGATTGGTCTCACTAGTCCCACACAAACTATCCGAGCCGTTCAATCATCTCAAAATCAAATTCCGAAGCAAAAACTGACCAATGCATTTTTTTTAATAAAGACAAAAAATAAGCCGAAGCACAAGATTTTGTACCGTTAGTTCATTGGTGGTCAAACATTTCCTGGACATGGTTTAATCTATATACGTTTTTTTGTCATATTTACCACAAAACGAGCAAATATCCAAGAAAATAAAGGATTAAAAAACTTTAAAGAAAAGACAAAACTAAACCTAATTTAACCCGAGTTGCTAATTTGAGTTATTTATTGAAAGTTGAAATTGCGAATAAGGCCCATAAAGTAATATATGGGCTTAATTTCTTTGTCATAGATCATGTTTATTGGGCCACCTAAAGGTCCAAAACCAACTCGCAAAAACCCCCAGTATTCTTGTGCTTTGAATTCTTTCATTGGCAATTGCCTTTTTGTTTTCTCTATTCAAACGGTAGGAGAATATAAGTATAAATTATATTAAATTTAAATTAAATTCACGATCACTACAAGCCTAACCCAATTAATAACCCCATTAAGGGAAAAAATAATCAAACAAATACAAGGGAATAACACCCACAAGCAGAATGGGAGATTCGAAATCCTAACCTAGTGAGATGCAGGAGGCCAACTAAGCTAGCCCTAGTTGGTCGGTATAGAACAATGTTATGCGCATAATTTTAAAACACAATCCGGATACAACTATGTCTGAAACAGTCCGATACACATGAGTCTATATAGATCAAATGATTCTTGGAATTTAGGATCTCACAAGTTGGAGAAGTTTGTGTTAAGCATGTTAATTCATCCGCCTATGTTAGAATCCAAATGTTTTTATCATCGAGGTGGAATCGGTGCGGACCCAACACAGTATATCATTCATCCATTATTCACACCACTTTTCTTATTTTCATAGCTGATGATATCGTTTGGGGCTCCTCGAATTGCTTGACAAACGAAAAGCTAAGAACACCGATGTGGTGCCAACACCCTTTCGATGTTTAAGTCAGTTGAGATTGTACAAAAGTAAATAAAAAAATTTACATCAACCCAAACACGATACGGATTGGTTTTCCAATAATATGTTTACGTAACCCGTTTGCAGTTGTTTGTGTTTTAAGTTTTCAACCAATTTCAATCCAAAAATAGCTATTCTCAAGGACAGAATGACACTACTGCTTACATAATTCAATATTCAAAGAAAAACTACTGAATGACATTATAATTTTTGAAACTAACCCAAAAGAAATAAAATAAAGTAATCGTCAAACAACTTGGAAAGCAATGCATAGCTCCCCAATAGCACCATTAAAACAACCATAGTACCATCATTGAAGTAAGCAAGTCTTAAAACTTCAATATTGATAATTGGGTCATAATTTGGTTCGGGTTAATGTATTGATACGGATAGATAAACAGATTAATCGTGTCATTTTCGGGCTATGCGGTTTAAACCCGAAGCTGATCGACCTGTTCAGCAATCGTATTCGCGGATCATGTCATATACGTGTTTCATGTCAGAAATAGTCAACCATAATCTGTTAACTTCGTGTCAATTTTGAATCGCGTTATCATGCCATGTCACAAATTCTTACCCCCCTAAATATTGTTGCGGTGTCTCAAAACCATGGAATAATTGGTCCTCTTGATCTCGACTTTGATGCTCGCGTGTAGGTCTTCTTTGGACTTTCTAGTGATCTGTAGTTATATATAGACTTAAGGCCTGATTTGGCAAATAAACATAAACATGTTTTTTGGTTTATTTGGGGCCAATAAACCACACCCCTTTGGCAAAAAAACAGGTTGTGGTTTTTTGGTGACACGTGTTTGTGGATCGACTGTCAAGATGGAAGAAGGAGTGGAATAAACCACTATTTAAAACCAAAGGAGTTTATGGTTTATTGCTACACAAACCAAAAAAAACCAAAAAACATGTTTATGTTTATTTGCCAAATCAGGCCATAATAGAAGCCTCCTCCGAGCAAGATGATGATGAACGTTCACTACAAGAAATTACACTTTTAGTGACCAGTTTTGGTGACCACTTGCATTTTGGTCACAGAAAATCAAACAAATAGTGACCAAAAATACGGTGGTCACAAAATCTTGGTTATTCAGTGACCAACTAAAATGGTGGTCATGGAATGTTCTACCAATGGTGAGCAGATTTTGATTAGTCACTGAAAGTACTATGATTAGTGACCTAATTATGATTAGTCACAAAAAGGTTTGAACAATTGGCGACCAAGCCTACATTTGGTCACCAATTGCTCCAAACTTTCTGTGATTAACTATAATCTGGTCACTAATCATAATATTTTCAGTGACCAACCAAAATCTACTCACCATAGGTAGAACATTCCATGACCACCAATTTATTTGGTCATTGAATAATCAGTTTGGTGACCAAAATCCTATGGTCACCAAATAGATTTCGTTTATCGCCTCTTTTGGGGGAACTATCACTTATCTTGATGAAGAGGCTTTTTAAACCCGATCGAGAAAAAAATTTACATGAATGATTTGATCAACAAGCACAATGAAATCAACGATCTTGATCATCATAATTGTATCGCGGGCGTGTGGCTACTGTATATTCAACTATGACATAAGACTTAGTTTACCATCAATTGCGTCCCGATGACCGGGCTTTTTAAACCCGATCGAGCCAAAATTTTAGATGAATGGTTTAATCAACAGGAACAACGAAATCAACGATCTTGATTGTCATGATCGTGGGGCTACTGCATATTTAACTACTGCACAGGACTTAGTTACTATCAATTGTGTCCCAATGAAAGGGCATTCTAGATCCGACCGAGCTAAAGTTTTACATGAATGATTTAATCAACAAGCACAACAAAATTAACGATCTCGATTGTCGTGATTGTGTTGTAGTCGTGTTGCTACTGTACATTCAACAACTGCACAATACTTAGTATGTTATGAAGTAAGTTGAACATATAAATCGCAAAGGTTTTGTCGATTATATTTATATAATGGTCGATCCAAACCGTTAGGATTTCACATTTTACTTATTCCATCAATTTCACCACATTGCAAAATCATCGAATATTTATAACTACATGGTCAGAAGATGGTAATTCTTCCGGAGGCATTAAAGCCTTATAAAACACCACCCGAGCTCCACATGAGATTTTTTTGGCTATCGGAATCGTCTATCTTTTACACATTATGGATTATATTACTTTGTACTAGAATAAAGTTAATCGCATATCATTGACAATTGATCGGACGAAAAATATCATCCTATTGTAATTTGCATCCGATGAAGGGCCTTCTAAATTACATTTTCCGTGACTCCTGGTTTGGCAAAAAAGCAAATAAATGTTTACATATAGCTACTGCACAAGACTTAGTTACTATCAATTGCATCCTGATGATAGGGCTTTCTCGACCCGATCGAGCCAAAATTTTACATGGATGATTCAATCAACAAGCACAACGAAATATAAGATACGTTATTTTTTTTGCTATCGGAACTGTCTATCATTTACAATATATGAATTAGATTATTTTGTACTACAATGAAGTTAATCACGTATTATTAGACAGTTGATCGGATAAAAAATATCATCCTATTCTAATCTGCAGCTTAATGAAATTCATTTTTTTTTTTTTTTGGTCCGTCGGAATTCAAAGTACAGAATACAACTCAAAAGCCGAAACAACAACAAAACACAAAGATCAACCCAAGTCATTAGACTAAGGTTCCGAGGTCACCCTCGACGCCGAGGCATTACGCGCAAGGCAACCCCACCGCCGTCCCTGCGCTCCACCGCTACTCCACTACAGGCCAAAGAGCAAACTACACGAAACAAAATACAAACAAGGGCAAAGCCCAACCAAAGACACGAAACAAAAAACAAACAAAGGGCCAGGCCCAACAAAAAACCCTAAACACATCCACCCAAGCCGCCACCCCAAACACCCGAAGCGATCCACTGCCGCATCACCAAAACGAGCCTCCACCACCCAAGGACCACACGAAACACTCCCATCAGCACCACGGAGAGCACCAACAAAATGAACCGCCGCCCAGGAGCACCGCCTCCGCCGCCACTAGAGGCCACGGGACCCTACCACCTGGAAACAGCCCAGCCGCTAGCCGTTAGGCCAAAACTGAGATCCTCCAGCAAGGAAACCGGCGCGATGGGCAGCCGTACCGACACACCGTTAGGAATAGTAGCCGCAGCCAACACTGCGGCCACCGTCGGATCCAAACCATATGGCGAGGGGAGAAGCCGCAAGAGAGAGAGGAAGATGGAAGGGAGGAGGGATGAAGAGAGAGGGAGGAAGAGGAGAAGGGGAGGGCCCGGGGGGGGGGGGGGGGAGGAGGAGGAGCCGCTCCACCCCCCAGGCGGAAAACCCTAGATTAGGCGGCTGTGGGAGAGAAAAGTTTAGAGAGAGAAGCTCTAAGTTTAGAGAGAGAACGTTTTAAGTATCATTTTTTGTGATTAGTATCATTGAAAGTAAACTTTCGGGGAGTAATTAAATTGTGGTCACCAATGATATGTTAAAAAGCCTACCAAATTGAAAGTGCGCCGTGAAGTGCGCCAAACCAGTTGGTGGGAAAATTAGGCGCCATTTTCTAATATTTTAGGGTCACTGAAGTAGAAAAAGAGTTTCTGATTAAAAAAAAATACTAAATAGAAAAAGAGAGAACGACATAGTTTCAAGTGGTGAAAGCTTAAATGTTTTAGAAGTAAAGGGGAAGTAACTCAGATCTCTCATTCACTCCACTCTCTAGGGCAGAGAAACCATCATCATCCACCATCGTCATCCACCGTCTCCACCATTAGCATCCATCGTCGCCGTCACATCTGTCACGAAGCTTTGTTTCCCCAAAGTTATTGCTGGAACTCGTGAACACCGAAGGCAATCTCCGAACTCACGAAATCTCTGAACTCGTTGTCGCCTCCTTCTGTTAGACATGAAAGACTAGCATACAGGTTTTTACTCTCCATTAACTTGTATTGTTTCTGGGTTTCATGCCTTTAGTAGTTGTGGAAATAGGTGTAATATTCAACCCCAAAGAAATAAGAGATTAATCAAGTGCAAATGTTTTGTTTTTGACAAAATTCTGAAGTGTTTTTTCAAGTGTGGTGATTAATAAGGGCTTATGGTATACCATATTGGTTATTTGCTTTTGTTATTATGAAAATTTATTAATACTTAGCCCTCAAATCGTTCTGTTAGACCATATTCATCATTTACCCCTTTACTCAAAAACTAATTTTGTGTGAAACCCCTCAAATCGAACGCAGGAAAAATTAACAGGGGATTTCTAGATGATGGTCATCGTTCGGGGTCTCGATCATTTGTTGCAGAGATGACTATACCGGTAGACATTTAACTAAAATTTATGATTTTTTCTTTAGGCTGATGTTAATGCCAAGAGGTCCATTCATTTTTGTGAAACTTAAATAAAAGTTTGTGGCATTAATGCTGTCATTACTTCATCCTGATTGTCTTGTATTTTTGTAGTGACTTTGTGCTAATGTAAATTTCACTTCATAGGTAGAGAATGGTGGCTCCCAAGACAAGGATTTTCCAGAAGTGTATGAGAAAACTCATACGAACAAGGATAACGAGTGGATCTCTCCTATTTGCGCTGGAAAACATGTACGTATCTTAGTATTTTACACTTATCCCGTCCGCAATGCAGCTTAAGTTTTGCTTCTAGATTATTGCTATTTGCTATAATAATGATTCTAGATTGTTGTACCTGTTGCTTCTAATTTCTTATTTATACACTTACAGACAGAGATGCTGCAACTGCGAGAAGAATGTACTCAGTCTGGTGTGCAGATGACAGCGGAGGAGATGTCTATACATGTGCTTGGGAAGAGGAAGAAGTCTATACTAGGGTTTGGGGTTGGGCCCAAACCTTCTTCATCTACTCTTGCATCTAATGTTGTGTCACGTGCACGTGATGAGGAGTTGGTCAACTTTAAAGCTAGTATGGAGAAGATGCGGATGGAGCACGAGGAGGAGAAGAGAGCACGTGAAGTGGAGATGGAAAAGACTCGGATTGAGCGCGAGGAGGAGAAAAGAGCATATGACATAGAGATGGAGCAGATCCGGATGGAGCGCGAGGAGGAAAAAAGAGCACGTGAAGCTGAGATGGATCAGATCCGGATGGAGATCCATCCGGATGGAGCGCGAGGAGGAAAAAAGAGCACGTGAAGCTGAGATGGATCAGATCCGGATGGAGCGCGAGGAGGCGAAGAGGGAGCGCGAGGAGGCAAAGAGGGAGCGCGAGGAGGAGAAGAGAGAGCGCGAAATGGAGAGGATTGCGCAACGCATGCAGGGAAACAAACAAACACATGGTTCATCTATCCATCATGGTGGGTTCAACTCTTTGACCGGTGGTCGCACTTATCATTGGTAAGTATACTTGGCTTTTTACTGTGCAAGGGTGCATGATTAGAACTACTTGCCTCTTACAGAAAAGAGTAATGTTCAAGAAGGAGGGGCAGGGAACAAGAAGTTATGTGCACTAGTCACAGATTAGGTTTGGAACCATGCCAATCATGAATCAACTAAAGTGGATGGGCTGAATTAGTATCATTCTTAGTACTCCGCAGTGTTTGATAAATGCATGTGTTGGTTATTTTTATCACATAGGCCCCTAGAACACACGTGTTTACCCACCTTTATTCAAATTCATTGATTCTTTTTCCAGTGATAAAGATGTTCCAACTTATAATTAATTTGTTTCGATTTATAATTTTTCCTGTGGCTGCTATTGCATTGTCAATGCTTTGTTATTAATGCTGCTATTTCTGCAACTTCGGCTACTTCTATTAACTATCCAGTATCAGTGTTGATTCATTGTTTCTGGCCCATAATTTAGTTTGCTATGTTTCATAAGTTTATCATATAATCCCTTCATTCGAAAGCCATATCTGTCAGTGTGTTGTATATTGTCTCAATCATCCTGTAGCTTATTTTCAATTTGATAGGAGTAATAGATGTGCAAGCACTGCTGATAAAAAAAAAGACGAGCAAGCGTGTCCATGCCGTATCCCTCGTCTGTCCCCTTCTAGAAAAGAAAACAAGACATGTGAAGTGTTTTGTCAATGGATTATGAAAATCTGAGAATGATGGAGATGGGCACATGATAATTCTCTAGTTTATGGAATATATAAGTTGTAACCTTGCTTTCATTACCCTACGGAATAAGAGTGTAACATTTGCTTAAAAAGCTATGATTTGAATTGTTTGCACATATATTTGTTTTTTTTTTCTGGGTAATAATTGTACTTATTTGTGCCTTTACAGATTAAAGAGAACTTCTTCGGAGCTTGGGCATATGTTTTTGACATGGATGCATTTTGCTTGATTGATTCACAAGGAAATTGCTGATCTTTAAACTTTTTGCACACTGATCTTTTGAACTTTTTGGAGATTGCTGATTTGCTCACTCTCCTTGCGGTAATATTTCACATTCCTTCTTGTTATACTTGCTAAGGGTGGAAGTGGGATTCCCCTGCATCCCCCCTTGAAATGTGGGTGTTGTTGTGGTGCTTGCTAAGGGTGCAGGTGTGATGCAGGGCTCCCCCCTTTCTATTATTGGTTGTTGATTATGTATCATGTTTCATCATTGTAAATAATCGTTACTTATGCCGCAGAAACGAGAGAGGTTAAGCTGCTCTTTAACTCTAACATAACAACTCGTTTAATAGCCCTTCTCAACTCCTATTTAGTATTCCTGTAGGTGTCAAAAGTAGTACCTAGGATCCCTTGAAAATAATCCGGAATTCCCTTCTTGACATCATTAGGATGTTGAAGCCTTATACCATTGCAATTAGTCAAACTCAGGATTTTTTGTTTCGAAGCCTGTGAGTAGTTACCTTCTGTTGGAAAAAGTTAGAGTTTTGATCTCCCAAAGTAAGTCACCGTAACTCTAGACTTTTGTCTTTTAAAATCCTCTTCAGTAACTTAGAGTTTTATTCTGTTGTACCTCCTACGTGGGTGCGTGCATGTGGCTAGGACTAGTTCAAGAAGAAGAGGTTGCAATAGGGTTTGTGGATCTAACTTTGATTTTGGCTTTTGACATCATAATTTTGTAACATTATTAGAGGGGAATGGTGATTCTTTTTTGCAACTTCAGGGAATCTTCATTTTTAGGTATAAATGTTTCACTTTTCCGCTTGAGTAGATACGTGTAATTTTTTGCCCCCTTTAACTTGTCATTCAAACCATATACAGTTTCCGATTAACCAAAAAAAAAGAAACCATAGGTCCATTTTGTATCTGTCACTTAACAGATTTGGTGAGGCTGAAACTTGTAATCATCAGCTTTAGATTTTGGACAATTCGTAGGATAGCCGATTAATGACAGGTTAATGCCTCTGCTTCTAGTTGTTTTAAATCATTGCCTTCCCCACCTTTTTTTTACACGGACACAGATCAAAGAATTGTGCCAAGTTTCGGGGATTGTTCAAAGGGTGTTCTTGTTTCTTAAGATCTTCCATGCACTGAACCTTGGCCATGCTCGCAAATCTAGCTTCTGCCAAAAAAATACCCCGACAATCCTCCTACTATACAAGAGAAAAGGGAAATTTGATTCATTGTGTCACGTTGATTGAAGCATGGTTTGATTATTGAAATCCATATAATAGCAGGAAGTTCTCTTCTTACTTCTGTGGAAGGTTGGACTTCAAACCATCTAAGTAAAACTCGTTAGGTTATGATTGAGAAATTAGTATTTTCGTTTGATTCATTATGTCTCTTTATTGGTATTAATTGCATTTTTGTGTGCCATTACAGATTAAAGTGGACTTCTTCGGAGTTTGGGCATATTTTGGATATGGATGCATTTCGCTTGAATGATGTCTATTCAGATCAAATACTTCTTGTGGTCCATGTATTTTGTGTATGTTGGTAGACAGTTATGACATTAGGACAATGCATAGTTTAGTATTTGTAAGTATGATCATGGTGACTATTATAGTAGGATGTTGGATGACTGTTAAATATTAAATTATGATTTGGATTTACTATTGATTCTACGGTTGTATTTAATTGTGTAAAACCAAAATGACAAAAGAAAAGTCATTTTGGATGGGATTCAGAAAAATATGGAGAACAAAATATGAATAATTAATGCCCAAAATTATTTAAAAATTATATTATTTAAATAAATAATTTTTCAAAAGTACTTGGTCACCAAAACATTTGGTTGTTAGGTGTACAAATAATGACCATTTTTTTGGTCACCGAAATTTTTTTTCATTCAGCGATATGCTGCTTGGTCATTACAAAGTGCATAAATAATGACCACTTTTTTGGTCACTAAAAAAAACATTCCGTGACCAGCAAGTATAAGTGACCACATTTTGTTCACTAAATGTTATGCTTCAGTGACTACAATAAATAATGACCACTTTTTTGGTCACCGATAAAATCATTTAGTGACCAGCAAGTATAAGTGACCAACCAATTTGGTCACCGAAAAAAGCATTCAGTGACCATGTTTTGGTCACTAAACATTATGCTTTAGTGACCACAAGAAATTTGCTCATAAAAACCTTTCTGCAAGTAGGGTTAGGTGACCAAATTTTTTTTGGTCACGGTGTACATTTTGTGACTAAATAGGGCCTTTTAGAGACCAAAATCTTAGTCACCAAATGTGTTTTTTCCTGTAGTGATTTGAGGGAGGGTCCCACTCACATGCAGCTCGTGCTTTTGCCCCACTTGTACAATAATAAGTTCATGCAAAAGAATGCCTAGGTTTCCATTTTTTCCTGCCAGAGATATTTCCAATTTTCCATATCTGATTCATTGAATGATGGTAGGGTTGAAGAATAAAATAAAGAATTTGCATTTTATCCTTCGAAAGTTTAAAAATCCAAAAGGGGTGACTTGTTTAAAAAATCAAGTTAAGCGGACATTTACAATTACACAAAATCAAAATATATTTGTCATGCAATTTTTATTTTTTTATTTTCGAAAACAAGTATTGTATGTTCATGCCATGATGGATATCGGATTAATCTTATCTTTTTACAAACAAGTTAAAATCTTTTTACCCGTGATGCATTATTGCACTCTAGGATTCCCTCTACCCTAGAAATCCACTATAAAAGTTAAGATCCAGAGGCATTCTTAAACTTACAATGGCAGATTCCTGTAAATGTAGTGTTGGAGTTTGTAAGATGCATTGATCATTGCCGCGCAAGATCCAATCATTGGGAGGCAACGAAGTCGGCTTTGGACATACGCCAAAGATGCAGCCGCATCTAGCCCTTAAATTTTGACTAATTTTGTGGACCCCAGATATTTTATACCATTATAAATAGGTATACATCTATAATATTAGCTATGTTATTCATTGAAAAAGATATGGTGTCTACACTTGATTATTAGAGCTTAATTACTATTTTTGCTGGAAAAAATATGAGAAGGGTGATGTTTAAGTAATATATTTCAGATTAACGTATATAATGATTATCGAGTTTTGTGTGAATAGCGTAGTTTTTAATTATTGTAGTGTATATATATATTTTGTATTATACAATGGGTCGCAAAAAAAAAGTTCGCATCCGGTCTCAAAAAACTCAGAGCCAGCACTGGGAGGCAACCACAGGAAGTCTACAAAATCACTTGGGCCCAATATATAACTTGAAGGAACTCAGATCCAATTGTAAGTAATGAGCATCCGATTTCTATTAAGCTCGAACCTTTATTTCGTGTATGCAATATGGGACATAACATTCACACAGGTTCTAACATATAAGAGCAGGGGCGATTGGAGGGGGGATGCAAGTGGGGATCCGGGTCCCGACACACTCCCAATTATCCCACTAACTATAATATATTTTCAGGTTAATTTGGGTAAGTTGTATAGAATCGGCCCCTACAAGTCTCTTGAGTGAAAAAAAATGTTGATAAAGTTTCTATATATGCGTGGGAAAAAACCCTAAAATTTCAAGTCATCGATCATTTTTCGATCGTGGTTATAAAATTAAATGGGATTATGTATACGTACATAATCTCCTCTTCATCTCAGAACTAGTAAGTAATAGTATTTATATCACAGACTATATTTTTTGTAATTAGTGTAAAAATACATGTGATTCGGGCCCCCAATAAGTACAAATCCTGTGTCCGCCACTATATAAAGAGTTGGAAATCCGCAGACGGGTTTGTTTAACAAGCTATATCAAGGAATGACGATCTAATGAGGGATCCCTCAACTCCCTAAGTTGCGGACCTCCACTTTTCGGACCAAATTTTGACGAAGCGTTTTTCACAAAACTGCTCCGATCAACCCCTTCCGAGTGTTTTTTTTCAACGAATCCTCGTGTTGGACCTTAAAAACACATTTTAAACACATCTAACGGTTCGGATCGTCGAAATTTGGTCCGAAAAGTGTCCAAAACGTGGAGGTCCGCAACTAAGGCTCGTTGAGGGATCCCTCATTAGATCATGACTCCTATATCAAGATAGCCAAATGTAAAACTGGGTTCAAATAACCTGTTCTAGCTCTGTCAAAAAAGAAACTAAATCAGGAAATTAGCCCGTAATAACTCTCTCTATTTTCTGCCAAGCTACATTCTAATTAGAGTTCATTTTTGTAATCTGAGTTCATTTTATCTGCAATCACGTGCATACAAAGCAGGGAATTTTATGCCTTTTTATGGTTGGATTTAATGTGGCTATAAATCAGCTGAAATGAACTGGGTTTTTATCTTTATTCCAAAAGTAGAATCATAAAGGCAAAACATCTCTTTTCATTCTTAGGTCTCACCTTCGAACCCTCTCGAGTGCTGTAATATTTTATCATTCGTCATTCATAATCTATTACATGGGAAGGGGGAATGAGACTCGATCCCGGGATATAGTGTAGGGCATCCAAGAGCTCTACCGCATGAGCTAGCCACCACTTGCGAGAGAGATGAGATTGGACCTTCAGTTAGTCGAGCTAAAAGCGTAAGCTGACACGGACACCTAAGTTATAAAATTAAAAATAAAAAAACATTCCCTTTTATTTCTACTTCAGGCATCTATTAATTTCCAGCTACCAATATGGATTCCATGGAATAATTTGCATGCACCAAAAACAAAAGGAAAAGCTACCACCAAAATAGGAGAATAAAATCTTTTATACCCAATTTGGATCTTGAAATTTGGAAAGAGAATATAAAAGGAGATTTTATCATTTGGTTACTAAAATCTCCAAATGTCACTCTTTCTAAATCCCATTCGGGTGGTCCGACCATATGAGTTGGACTCCGCTAATGCACAGTGGTATTAACACCCCAGAATTAGTTTAAGTGAGCGTTAATTGGCCGGACACTTGATTATAAAAAAAAAAAAAAGATGGTGTGGGTAGGAAATTAACACCACTTAACAGACTTACCCCTCCAAGCTCGGAAGTTCGAATATTACTGCTAGCAAAAATAATACTTGAGGCCACTGAAATTTATTGATACGTGTACGTACGTGCAAGATGACCCAAAAATCCAATTATAAAAAAGTTGTCACTGCACTGTAATAACAGTGAGTGACTATATACAAGGATGAAGCTAAGAATTTCACTGCGTAGGGGCAAAAATTTTTTTAAAAATAATTTGCCGGGGCGAGCCTATATAATTCATAAAAAAATTAGTTTTTCCTATAGAATACTAGAGGTTTTTTTTTTCTCGCAAGGGCGACCCTCCGATTCTATCCCTAATATGGGTGCAAAATACAAGAACTCAACTGTTATTAGTCACTTTCTGATCAGCCTCACATTGCCTAAAACAAGTGGCAGTAACATGGTTTTTTCTTGCCCTTATATGCACACTTGGAGTAGTTGAGTTCAGCTGTCAAATTGAATCTTTTTTTTTTTTTTGTCATTCGATATACATTAGTGGGGGGTTAGCGGGGTAGTTAGTGAGTTAGTCATGAGGGGAGTCTAGAGGTTATCCATAGCCTTAAACCTCAAACGCCTCTGCTGAGGCTCGAATTCTGGTCTCTCTTGTGGAAGTACTAGGAGATAACCGCCAGGCTAGAAGTCATTGAAATTTCTCAACATTTATGACAGGTAACTAGGTTGGAAATTCACAGCAAAAGATTGCAAAAGTAGATTTTGAAATTGAAGGCCGTGAAGGTTATCAAAAAAAAGAAAAAATGTTGAAGGCCGTGAATGGATAAGATAGCTAGTAATAGAATAACAAGATAAACACTAAAACAGCGTAAATGAGGCTATCCACAGGGAGATTCACAGCAAAAGATTGCAAAATTATTTCTTCCTTTTTAAATTATTTCTTCCTTTTTTAAATTATTTTAAGAATATTTACTAAAAAAATATGCAAAATATACTCCAAAAAGAAAAGTTGGGGAGCGGCGCGGGCCACCCCTACCCCCTATATAGCTATGCCCTTGCCTATACCCAAACGGGATGAGACTAATCCACCTAAGGCCAGCCGCATGCAACCAACATCAGGCCTGGGGATTTGGGGGCCTCAAGCTAAGTTTGAAAATGGGGTCTCTCATTTTTTTTCTATATAAATTACTTTTTCCACATGAAACTAAGGGTGAAGACAGCCTTGTGGTTCAATTGCATGTTGTTCGAAACCTCGGAGTTGCACCCGAAAGTCGCGAGTTCGAGCCTTCGAGCAGTTAGTTGGAAGCCCACTTTTGTAAAAGTTGAAAAATAGTATGTGTGAAAACAGAAGGAAGCAGGGATCGAGCCTGCTATATCTTGGATATACAACGCGAATCCAACCACAGCAGTTGACTAACCTATTTGTAAAAACCGCCCGCATACATAGTATTTATTATTTTTTTACATTTGGGGGCCCTATTATTCGGCTGAAAATTGGAGGCCCCATAGGCGACCGCCTGGTCAGTCTATGCCCGAGTCCGGCCCTGACCAACATCCACGAAAAGCAAATGCAAGCAAACTAGAAGGGTAGACTATTAGACCCGTCCATGAGACTATCCACATAGACTTTCACTTTCCAACTGATTGGCCTACCCCTAAAATCGAACCCACGCTGCCGGAATGGGAGCAAAAACCCCCTGGCCGGACACAAACCCTTGTTGAGTCTCTACTTTTAGTGTTACAATGCTATGTTAGTGTTACAATGCAAGTACAACAAGTCCGTACTTCCGTTTGGGGTTCATTTCTTTCAAGGATGATTTTACCCTTTCTAGGTAGAATTTTTGTCCACCCTAGTGCTTACAACCACTCATGCAATGAAATTGATTTTTTTTTTTGCAGTACTTTTTTTTTTTTTTTTTAAAAGGCAATTCAATTTCATTCAAATAACAGCCCGAAGGCAATACAGATTTTCTCAGAAGATACAGGGATGAAACCAAACACTATCGAATCTTTGACACAAGGCACCTAATGCAAATGCAAGTCCGACGAAATGAAGGTACTTAGAACCCGCCGCAGACAAGATAACGGAGAGTCTAACACCCCCCCAGCTCAAACCCTAAACTAGGCGTGGGAGAAAATCTGAGGCCTGCAACAGCACCCCCAATGCACACCGGTAGATTGTGGCCCGATACACGAACACACAACCCCAATTACAGGAAGCCACTTGTGGAGGTCTAAATCAGAACATTTTGCAAGGCACCTAGATGTAGATTGCAGATGTCTCTTTCTTGTCAGCAATGCTACACACCAAGAAAATTCACCTAGAAATTGTCCAAAATTCCATATCAGTGACTCATTTACTTGGAAATAAATCTGAGCTACTAATTTCAAATTCTGGAAACTTTTTGGGGTGAATTTTCAGGGTACGTGGTATGGTCCCTTTTCTTGTAATTAAGTACTTAGTAGTCTTGGAACATAGCCACGTGATGCTCTTTATCAATCCAGCACCACACATTTACTTGAGGTTAGTATACTTCGTTGCGGGGCTGGAGTGATCTGAAGCATCACGTGGCAATGCGAACTCAATAGAGTAGTCTGTTATGTGACAGCTGTGACTATATATATATGGGTACAAGATACAGGAACTCAACGGTTATTAGTCACTTTCTGATCAGCCTCACATTGCCAAAAACAAGTGGCTGTGACGTGGTTTTTTTTTGGCCCTTATATGGACACTTGGAGTAGCTGAGTTCAGCTGTCAAATTGGATCTCCTTAAGGAAATTTCACAATATTTATGACAAGTTGAACTAGGTAGAAGATTCACAGCAAAAGATTGCAAAAGTAGGTTTTGAAATTGAAAGGCCGTGAATGGATAAGATAACACAATAACAAGATAAACAGCGTAACAACAAGGTAAACAGATAAGCTTCACATCTTATCCTCCTCACTATTTCAAAACCATAACCATAGTCAAATAAAGTCGATCGGTTCCATAAGTTAGTATCAATCAATAAGAAGACCGGACTAAAAAAAATAGCAGTAATAACGGAACACGGGCTTGTTCGTTTGAGTTTTCAGAACCGGGTTTCGAAAACCCTCCATTGTTCGGTTTTTCAAATGGGTTTTCTGCCCTTTTATTTTTTGAAAGGTTTTGAGAACTGGTTCTCAAAATCCCATTTGAATTTTCAACAAGGGTTTTCAAGGATTTTGAGCACCGATTCTCAAAAACCCTTCCAAACAAGGTGGTATATCTCTTAAACCGATGTTTTATATTGCAAAAAGAGACTTGATCCTGCAACCATGCACGTTTACGTTCGTGTATTCATGATAATGAATCTCTCAACATACAAATTAAGGAAACTTTTCCAGATTTTACCACCTGAAACCCCCGTTAATTTCCAGTACTGCTTCTGCTGTCTCATCCTTTATTTTATTTTTCTCTGTATAAAATGATAGCTTTCTTTGCGAATCCTTTCCTGTCATATCCAATGTAGTAAGGCTACCACAATGTCATGTTGACAGGAGGTATAGGAATCACAAATTTGCAGACACTGAGCTATACAATTACTAGTAAAGAAAACCGAAAGAAAGCACACTGAAATGAGCCATATGACTTGTTCTACCGGACTCTTTTCTCTGCAGAAATACATCCACGAACAGAAAAATGGGAAGAACCCTCATGTCGCGATCGAGGAAATTGAGCGAATTGAATCTTCTTCTTTTTTTTTCCTGCGGCGAATCCCTATAAAATAGCCCTCCCGAAATCACTCGGATCGCGCCGATATCTTAGCTTGCCATATTGAGTCTGTATGACACCAACAAAAACTAATGTCAAAAGCATTGTTTATGGAAAGTTGAAAACCAAAAAAACAAAGTTATATACTGTAGTACTAAGTGAACATCCGGGGTGACCGCATTCGAACCGTCCAACTCTGCAATCGATGGTCAGAATTTAACTAAGAATCTTCCAGGGACAAGGCAGCCCTACAGGGTCTCCATTTCCAAATGAAACATACCCAAAAAACAATAAAACACATACTAAATGGATGATTAATGCCTCCAAAATTCTAGCGTTGCTGAATCTCAAATAGAATTTTAAACCCAAAGCAAATTTAGAAGGAATATCAAGTTTGTCAAAATATAATCTCACCATTTTTTTCAATTTATGGTTTAACTCTCTTCATTAAACACATAGATGATTCTCAAATAGAATCTTAAACCCATAAATAAATTTCACTTAGTTCGCAAAAATTATCTCAAACATTTAGAATTCACATAAAGAAACATCAAACCCATTAAACAAGAAACTTCAAAACAGCCAACAAATTTCAAAAAATTCATTGGAAACTTCAAAAACAGCCAACAAATTTCAAAAAATTCATTGGAAACATAAAAGAGAGGAATTTAAAGACCTTAGACGCAGCAGCTTGAGGGGGTTCCACAGCCAAACAATCCCTCGGTGTTTCGAAAAGAGAAGCAGAGAATTGCTTAAAAACAACACCCACATCAAAATAAATCAAACCGGAGCTCGGCACATCGACCCGAATTCCCTTCACAGGGAACCAAAGGAACAAATCCTGTGCCGAAACTCCGGTCAAATTGGCGATCTGCCCGTATAAAAGCCGGCCCGATACGTTCCGGTCGTAGTGCAATTCGTTCTCGAATTTGGCATTGCATTCTCTGTCCAAGAAAACCGTGAAATTCCCCATACCATCCAATTGGTAGTCCTTGATGCCTTTTGGGAGCAAACCCATTGGCAGGCCGTGGGATTTAAGGGCCCCATATATCGATTCGGAGGCCGAAAAATATAGGAAATTCGAAAATGAGAGGAGGAATACGATTGGGAATTGGAGAATCATGTTGGGTTGTGTTTCTTTTTTGTTTTTTCTTAAAATTTGGTATTAGATGATAGGGATTTGGAGAAGGAGAATGAGAATTTGGGAACAGAGGAGGGGGGATTTGGGCTATATTTAGGAGTGGTTGGTACTTGGTACTATTTGAATGATTGTATGTATTTTTGGAGAGTGGAGTTTGGAGGTAGGGTTTAAGGGAGTTGAGGAGAGAGAGCATGATCAAGAGGAGAGAGAGAGAGAGAGTAGGAGGGGAGAGAGGTGCCAGCAAGAATACAGAGGAGAGTAGGAGAATTTACTATATCAATTATTGGTATGTGGAGGTGAAAAATTATTCAGTGTATTGGGTTACCCCTACGTGGTGCCACGATAATATTCACACACATTCTTGCGGGGCTTGGTACAAAGTGTATGAACAACACGGGAATATGTGGTGGAGAATGGGGTGAGGTACCCGTATCGATGCCCCTAGACCTCTGAATAATTACTTGTGGAGGTGGGTCTTTTTAGATCATCTACCACCGAGTTCGGGGTTGGTACTGCGCAGGGGTGCGTAGCACATGTGCTGCACAACTCTGAGCCGTCCGTTCGGCAATCCAATGATCCAGATTTTGTCTTGCAATGAACGGTCAGCTGTTGCACAATCGAGATGAGATCTAGACCATTGGATTACCGAGCAGACGGCTCGGATTGCGTAGCCCACGTGTTGCGCACTCCCTGTACAACACCAACATCGAACCCTCTACCATCGGATTTAGGTTATAGGATGTTTGGTGCTAATTATTTTGAGAATTTTAGATTTTGGATTGTGATTTTAGACTATTAGATTCTGAAAAACTCATAATCAAAATTTGTAAAAGTATTTAATGAATGTATGAAAAATAGATTATGCATATGTTTCGAGCAAATAGATTACAAGTATGTAGAAGAGCGAAGTGTGTGGATTTTAGGGGTGTTTGCAATACCAAAAATGTTGGGACTGAGTTCCATTCTAATTTTGTTCTCTCCAATTTAGTTTGCAATTTTTTGGGTTCCTTTAGCTTTCGGAACCAAATAATGACCGAAAATATTCATTTTATGTAACTCGTTCGTTGAGAATAATACGCATGCCAAAAATCAGTCTAATGGGATCTAGTTTTGTATATTAATGAATTGATTTTGTGCAAGAAAAAATAAATTGTTTGAAGTTTAAACTATATTCGGTTTCCATTTTTTTCTCGAGCAATCACAATTCGTTCATATTAATTCAAGATGAAATCCGATCACACTGATTTCTGACATGAATATCCTTCTAGATGAGTTATACAAAATAAACTACTCTTTCGGGGCCGGAACAAACCCAAAAGAACCACAAAGTGGACGGGACTAAAGGTTAACCACACTGGATTGCTACTCAATTGAAAATGTTTGAGTATACATCCAAATTTACATTCATTCTTACACTCCCTCCCAGATGAGAACAGGACTCTCTGAGTACCATAATTGGTCTCACCTTAACTTGTCAGACAGTTTAGTTGGACGTGTACCTACCATTCCTACTCTATTACATGGGAAAGAAGGAGTGAGACTCGATCCCGGAATGCAATGTGGGGGTCCAAGAGCTCTACCGCATTAGCTAACCACCCCTTGCTTTTAAATTTTACTTTATCCTTTAGAAACTTGTATAAGTAGATAAACTTAATTTTCATAGTTATAAAACTATGATTGAGTTACGGTAAAAACTATATACTAATTGCAATAAGTTGAAAATCGTTTTTAGAACACTTACAATTTAGAATTTAATCCGAAAATTATTAGAATCCCAAAATCCGACTCTTTATTTGAATCTGACTCTTCTGGAATTCGATTTTTACATCTCTTCCAGCTTGTAAGAATTCTTAGAATTTGAAAATCCGTTGATAAAAATCTTTTTAATAACACTCATAGTAGTAATCTTTAACAGTTTAAAATCTTAAAATTTGCTCTTAAATTATTTTGTAAACAAGCACATTATTACTTTGGTTTTTATGATACTGGCAAAACAGACTGGACCCGACCGAAATATCTCATTGGCATATGAATTTTGACAGTACTTGTTCCTCGCACATGAGATTAATGGTGGACTCACACAATGAAGGTCCACAGCCCCACGCAAATGACACACTACTTACATCACCCCTTCCTGCATGTGTAACCGTTAACAAAATGTCTAAGTACCCTGAAAACATTTACAGAATTTATCCAGAAATTGAAAATCAGTGGCCCAGATTCACTTTAGGTGAATGGACTATTAATTTTTTAATTCTGGATCAATTTTGGAATAATTTATTTTAGAAATTACTAAAGTCAAACACTTCCTTTTTATATGGATTTGACTAAAGTCAAATTCATAAATTTGAGCTGTCTTTTGTGCCGTATTCTAGTCCATAATCTTCCATTGTGGGCGGGTGGGATCAAATTTTCCTCTATTCAAGAATGTAATTCCTCCAGAATTGGGAGATCAGTAATCACATTCTGATTCTCACTCTTTCCAAACATAAGAATGTTAAAGTTCTATAATCACATTATCATTCCCTCCTAAGATACTTGTCTGAATTAGTTTCTTCAACCAAGTTTATCGTTGAGAGAAATTGACTCATAAATTAACATCCTTATCCAATCTCTAGCCTCTCTGATATTCTTCTTCTATCCTTTTTCGATAGGATTCTATATTCCTTTCTAAGCGATATCTTGATTAAGGGATAAACTATGTGAGCAGTGAAGAGGAAAAAGAAAATCCAAAACACGAGATAAAACTAAGATATGGATCTATAAGTAGTTAAATCTATTTTTCAAATGTTGTCGGATAGCTCAGTAGTTGAGCTAGCTCGCTTTATTGGGAGCACCTCTATCTATAATGTCGGGAGTTCAAGTCTATCGACTATCGTCATCTACAATATCTATCAACTCCCACCATCCCCTCCCCCTCATCATATGATGAAAAAATCAAACCCAAAAAACGGAGTAGTTTCGCATATATTACGATTGTTTTGCTTTGTTTTATTGTTTTGCTGCCCAATATACATAGGAAAAAAACGGGGTTGCAAATGAGCGGAGGTATAAAATGGTTAGAGCATGTGCAGCAGGTTTGCCAAAATTTTGAGCAAAAAAAGCTGGTGTACAGTGTATATAGCTACCCCATCACTCTCAATACTCCAACAATATTATCCATTTTACCTTTTTTCTATTAAGATATTATTATAAAAGAGAGGAGAGAGAGAGAAAATGGACAGGTGGAAAGAAAAGGGGCGAGAGAGAGAGAGAGAGAGAGAGAGAGAGAGAGAGAGAAAAAGTGAACCAGTTAAAGATTTAAAAAGGGAGTTGCTTGTGCACAGTGCATAGCTTCTTTTGGCTATGCACGGTACCAAATTTACAGTTTCGGTAGAATACATGGGTGTTTACAGAAGCTGTTGCACCATGATTTTTTGGTTTTGCCTTGGTATTTTACCGAAATCAACAATTTACAGAGACTGCTGCACATGCTCTTAGGTTTGGTTGTTAAGTTTTTAGCGAATTTGAGTTTCAGCTCGAGCTAGTAAAAATATGACGAGCAAAGCTCAAGCTAAACTAGCATAGGCTTGAGTCGAGTTTGAGCTTATTCCCGAACCTTAACGGACCAAATAAATTTTATATTTATTCTTTTATACAATTCTAGACCTGTAAAAAAAAAATTATTATGTACAAAAATAAGTTCTCACGTATACAAAATTATTGAAAAATAAAACTATATAAGCATATAGAATTGACATGCAATTTTTAAACATAAACAAGTTATAAAATCTTTATTATATTTGTACATACATAAGTTTACACATGTACAAGTTATATACATTCCAGTAGGGGTGCACACCGGTCCGGAAGCTAGCCCAGCTTGCCCATCGTAGCTCATTTTTTAGGGTTCAGGAAAAAATATTTAGGCCCATAGGACTGAGTTGGGTTGAGATTTTGAGCTCGTTTACTAAATGAGCTGGGTTTACGAAAATTCTTCAAGGCATAGCCCGACCCGATTAAAATAATATTTTTATTTTAATAGGATATATAGGTATGTATGTTGTAATAGGATAAATAGGTAGGTAGGTATGTTGTTACTGTTATAAGTCCTAGTTGCTTAAGGATTTTTTTCTTGAAGAGGCGTATCTCCTCTTATTAAATAGTTGGTTTCATCTTTGTCTTCTTGCTTTTCAATTTCTTCTCTTTTCTTTTGAAAGTTATTTACTTTAATAGTTTTTGTGAAAACGTATAACTTTAACTATTACTATTACGGTTGTGAATTGTAATTTGTGATCCTTATGGTTGATTTATTTATTTTTGTGATGCGTTTTAGAAAATTAAATAGGCTTGTTGGATAGGCTTGGAATTAAAATTTTAATTGGGTTGAGCTTGGACATATTAAATGAAATCCGATCATTAATGGGCTGGGTTTGAGCTTGCACAAGTCTCGTTATTATCTAGTATAAGCCCGGCCCATACTAGTGTACATGCACCCCACATTCAAGTAACACACATTAAAGTTTATGATATTTTCATTACATACATATATTCTAGGTTTTGTGAGTCTAATCGAGCCAAATATTGATCTCAGGCTCAGCTAATTTATTAAACGAGTCTAAAATTGAGACTCGAGTTCTCGGTTCATGTAATTATAGATTAATCAAAAAAACTCGAAAGAGAGAATTTACCGAAACAAAAAAACACTTGGCGAACCGCTAGCTTGATTCATTTGCAGCCCGTAGAAAAAGACATTACAGATGAAAATGCATATGAATATGAGTTTGTATGAATGTATATATACATTTAGGTACATGTAGAGAGAGAAGGCCATGTGAGGAAGGGGATGGATAGGTGAGGTTTGGCGTGTTAATAATTAATAATTTTGTCTTGGCGTAAACCAATGGCTCAATTATAGCAATTTCGGTGTCAATTAATAATTGTTCCTAGCTAATAACTCCAAAATAAATGAACTTCCACTGGTCCAGGATGTCCTGTTAAATCAGGTATCGCATGACCAATATCTAATCATGGATGGATCTTGTTTGTATTATTCAGTTCTTCTCATAAATTAATGGCAAAAAAGACAGCCCATTAGTAGTACCACTCAAAATAAGGTGAATTACACTCCACATTTAGATAATTAAAATTGTTCATTTTGTAAGTATTGACACAAACCTTGTTCATGTCAAAATCATGTTGGTCGGACATTAGTAGAAATCTCAAAATTTTATATTTTCGTCGACAATAATGAATCGTTAAATAAAAACTTAAAATTATTTCCTTTATTCAATTGTTTTAAATCAAACACATTCGATATCCAATCAATACTAATTTTTTGCATGAATGACTTGTCTAGAGCAACAGAATGAGGGACTCGGATTGTGAAAATATGTTGTGGGATCTCACAATAATGTGTGGTGTATTTTAAAATGGTTTTTACAGCTCAAATATAAATTAGAATTTTATGCCATACTCAAAATAAAAGAAAATAAGAAAGTGAAAAAAAATGTTAAGGACACAGATAAATGTGCATGTTTAAACCAAGGGCTTGTAGCCTAGCGGTTACCTCCTGGTTCTCTCACAAACGAGACCAGAGTTCGAGCCTCGGCAGAGGCTTTTAGGATTTAGGGCTACGGATAGCTTTTAGACCCCCTCTGACCTAACTCACTAACTCTCCTGCTAGCTAATCCTCCACTGATGTATATCGAATGGAAAAAAAAATGTGCATGTTTAAAACCATATGATATGTAGGCCTCATAATTACCGTGTGACGCACATATGAATTAGACAATTCCAAACACATTTATATTCGTATACATGCTTACATTTTGGTCTGTGTTTGTAAAATTTAGTAAATTAAAAAGTGAAAAGACCAAAAAAACAACATTAATAACCCCAAGGGGTTCACATGGTGATCAAAGCTTGGGATTGATGAGTTTGCTCATTTCTAAGGTCTCATGTACAATTAATTCCTTTGGGGCCGGTCCATACAGAGCTTTGCTCTGTCTGTCTTTATATGGAGCCTCCGAAAGTGGACGGTGAGATTTGTCTCACAGGATTAGTTGACCAAAATACGCGTAAGTCGGCCCGAACACCTGATAATAAAAAATAAAAAACAAAAAGGATAAGCATTAATAATGTGTGCCTCCATTAACGAGAAGTATAATGAAGCAAACTTTTGCCGTTACTATTATTATTATTGTTGCACACTAAAAAAGATGAGCACAATTTCATCCTCAAGTTTTTAACTTTATTGGCCATTTGGTATCGAGTTCACCACCATACAAACATGTAGAAACCTTAATTATGCAAGCCACTAGTTGCATTCCCCCAAACATATTTTTTATCAACACTAGATAACCTCGGAAATCTCGAAATTGACTCGACCACTACGAGGTGGACTCTCTCTTTTTTAAGGGTTTTGTGCAGAAAAACAATCCTCGTACCCCCACAAAATGTAGCCGCAAGAAAATTTCTTGGCAGTTCAAAAAGAAAAAACAAAATCATTTTTTATTGAATGCCTAATCCAGCGTGGATGGTCTACCTAACGTGCAGGGCCGGCTGGAATGTTTAGCCAGATTCATGGCCTTGAGATTCAGTTTTGATCCAGAAAGGAAGAGCAAACCGAAGGCCATGACTGACTCTGGGGACATAGCGGGTAACGAACCTCATATCATGATAGAAGCAGAAGTTAGCCACATTTTCAGGTCATCCAATGGAGGCATTTTGTGACAGATGACGCTTGGGACTCGGGCACGTTAAAATTAAAGAAGTTGCTGCTTGGGTGAAGAATAGTGGTCAAGATGCAGAGGAAGCCCAGCAGGTGATGGAATACAAAAAGAGTTCTGCGACTTTAGTAGAAATCAAAGCAGGTATTTTGGCTTTGCAATGGGCTAAGAGTAAGCATTTGAAGGAAGTGTGCATCTCTACCGATAGCATGGAGTTTGTCAAAGGACTCAACAACCCAACGAATGCGCCAGCTCTAACCCAACCCGCTCTCTTGAATTTCTGTCATCTATGTACTAGTTTTGATTATGTTAAAATTATAAAAGTAGCTAGATCTATTGTAGTCGTTGCCCATAATCTTGCTAAGGCAGCTTTGAACAATATGTAATGTTTTATATTTAGGGTGGTGTTAAAGCCACGAGTCTTTTTTTTATCCTGCCACGACTGTTCACAAGTAAATGGCAATAATACCCTCTTGACTCTCGAGACGCTTAACAAAGAGTCTCACCCCTCCTAGCGACCTCCTCTTTCGTTGTGCCCTAAAAGTCCCAAATCAATCCAGCTTGCCGTTGTAGTCTCTATTCCCTTCAACTCTTGGTTTTCGGCGACGATCCCCATTGCCAATGAAGCTATCTTTATTTCCCTTCAATATATGTGGTTTCCATACTTCCCCACGGGCAGTGGCGGATCAAGGAGTTTGGCACGGGGGCACCTTTGAAGCATAACTTTGAAAAAAAAAATCAATCGACCAATATGACGAGAAAATAAAATGTTTAAACATTCTTCATTGATTTGTTTCCCATTTGATAAAATGGGAATCCATAAAACGGAAATGGGTTGATTTTAGCAAATGGCCTTTCATCATTCGCTAAAATCAACCCATCGATTTTATGGGATTCCCATTTTATCAAATGCGAAACAAGGTAAGCCAAAAAGTTCAAACTTAAACCATTATTAAAGATTTCATACATATTGTGCTCGTGATACTTGAGAAAAAAATAAAGTCTTATTCTGCTTATGGTATCTACAAATCATTAAGTACTTAGAGTCCTAAATTCTGAATGAGAAATTGAAAGCTTCGATCAGGTATCTATAGTTCTCCGATTGAGCTGATTTTTTATAAGACCAATTTAAAAATTATTTTGAAGTTATTGAACGCTACAGATTTTACAAACACACAAAAAAAAACAAAAAAAAAATAGTTTCTGGAATTGCAGGAGGTCGCGTGACCCCCCTGTGCCCTTATTACATCCGCCCCCAGCCCATGGGCCCCGTCATCTCTTCCACCGGGCTTTGAGACTGTCTTGCTTTCACCCTTCCAAAAGCCCACCATTTGAAGGAAAGACCCATCCAAATAAGTGAAACCCCTGTCGCTCGAATTGATCTCTCACCCAATTGGAGCTCCAAATCACGTGAATTGACCAAATTATTCACGTTGTTTTCTTTCTCTCGAAGTCGTCGATTTGGGGCAGGCAGCTGGATTGCTCTCGTTGAAACCCCCAACTGGATTGCTTTCATTGATTCAAAAAGTAGACATTGCAGAAGAGGAAACTTGGATGAAAGGTTTTGGAGATGGTCTTTGTCGTGGTGATCAGCCAACTGGAAAAGGTGAAGATGAGAGAGGGAACAAGAAAATGGGTTTGGGAAGGTGTTGAGGAGAGAGAGAAAACAACTACAGAATTACGTGTGATTGTGCACCTCTACATGAGGATAAAATTGTCAAATATTGCAAAAACTTGTGGCAGGAGCTAAATGTGTCGTGGATTTAACATTAACCTTATATTTATGGGATTTGCATCTTTTGTCCAAAAAAAAAACGTGCAGGGCTGGCCCTGCGGTTTGGGTTGCCCAAGCCCGGCCCCTAGCATGGTTGCCCACTTGCAGGACCGTTCTAACATGTTGGAGGCCTAAAGCAAATTTAAAAAATTGGGGGCCTTGTTTTTTCTAATAAAATTCAATATATTTGAGCAAATA
Source organism: Gaultheria prostrata (assembly GCA_036023075.1). Taxonomy (NCBI): domain Eukaryota; kingdom Viridiplantae; phylum Streptophyta; class Magnoliopsida; order Ericales; family Ericaceae; genus Gaultheria; species Gaultheria prostrata. Next base: position 64,810 of record JAXBDA010000195.1, on the reverse strand, counting down.
TAAGGTAAAAAGATTAAACATGGTACTTTATCTTCGTAATTTAACAAATTAAAGTTCTAAAGTTTTTTATACCATTAGAAAAAAAATGAATCAAATATAAAGAAGTACCGCTCATACGCAGCGTTATCCTCAACTAATCAAGAGCGTTATCCTCAACTAATCAAGTTATTAATTTTAATTGTAAGAATACTATTTTAACAATAAAAGAATTAATTATTTTAAACGTTTTAATTTTATCAAAGTTTTTCTCTAGTGATAAGTAATTGTTTTGATTTATTTATAGTCAAAATTGTTTTATTTGTCAATTTGATACTAAAAGTTAAAAGGAAAGTTATAATAAAGTTAGTAGAAAATAAAAGAAAAAACTTTCAAATAATCTATAATGCAAAATTATTGAACTTTGATCTTTAGTAACACCTACTCCCTTCGTCCCTTTTTAAATGATCCGTTTGGAAAACGTGTATTTTGTGGACGTTAAAAAAGGCACCTCCGTAGAACATTTTGAATTTTTTTTTCACCAAGGTATAAAAAAAATTAAAAATTATATAGAGAAATAAGTTTTTTAGGGGTTTGAAATTGCACGTATTCCCGTATGAATCACTTAAAAAGGGACGGAGGGAGTATTATACTAAAATATACCTAATTGTAATACAATAGGACAATAGTTATAGGGAAATGATGTTTCCTAATTTATAGTTATATACTCCATTTTCTACAATTATCCCAATGGAGAAAAAGGGAAAAAAAATATTTTGGCCCAAAAGGCTTTCGCAAGGTTTGAACCTGAAAGGTATTGCATAGAGAGAGGTGCCTAAAGCCAGTAAAGTAAGTTCACCACTTGTTCAGAAACTCGCACTAACTTACATATAATATATACAGCTGATTTTTTTTTTTTGGTTGCCCTGGCGCGGGGGGTTGCCCTAGGCTTGTTGAGCTCACCCTTAGGCCGGCCCTGCTAACATGAATAGTCCATTTTTAATTGGTCCAAATAAGAGCTTAATAGAAGTGGGCGTAAGCTTACCGAACACCCCTCACCGTCAAGAAAAAAAAGAATACATATGGACAATTTTGGTAAGAGCAATCACATGCAGAAATTTACAGCATGCACTGGCATGAGAGATTAGCCTCACATTCCACACTGTGTGGTTTTAGAATTTTTCACATACAGGTCCATAACTTGTATGTCTAGGACTCATCTGATGAAAGTGCTTTGTGTCTTACTATATTACTGGATGGAGTAACGGGGAGCCTATAGTGAGCAACTCATTACAGGCGTGTAGTGACAATCTCTGTCCATTCTTGTTTTGGACGGTCGGGATCTTAAATAAGCTGTTCGCGCGAATAGTTTATTTAAGATCCCGAATGTCCAAAGTGTTTAAGATCCCGAACGTCCAAAACACTTTGGGCGGCCGAAATTTACTCACTACAGGATGTAGTGACTACAAGCCCTCCGCTCTCCTGAATTACGTGCACACATGTTCTTTATTGACATCTCAGTGTCCTGTAATAGGATTTCTCTGCTTAAAAAAGGAAAAAAAAAAAAGAGAGGAGAAAATGGACACAAATTTATTCGGAACTCTCCTGCACATGAGAATACATGTAAAATCTGTAATCATCAAACGCTTTCCAATATATCTATGTTTCGAATTATTTTCCCAAAAAGAATGCTTTCGTCTGCTTAGTTCATGGCCCATTCTGTTCTTTATTTTTGGGCCTTTGGCTGGCCCATTCCACAATGAGACTAGGCCCACCATATTAGAAGAACCGAGACTCTCTCTCTCTCTCTCTCTCTCTCTCTCTCTCTCCACTTTGGGAGTGTTTGGATTTCAAATTTTTGCATTTTCATAACTTCATTATTGCATTTTGGGTGTTTTTCTTCTTGATTTTGGGGATAGAGAGCAAACTGCAAAAGTAGAGGGATTTGACTTCTCATTTTTCGTTTTTCTCATTTTGATTAACAGAAAAGACCTACAAAATATATTTTTTGCGCATATATTCCAAACACCACTACTAATAAAAAATACATTATGTGCATATCTCTTAAACACTCTACAGATTCACAATACCATAATTCAAAAGGCTAAGGGAGTGTTTGGAAGCCTACTTTTCAGCTTTTCATTTTTTATTTTTTACTTTTTAAATTTTTGGATTATGGTCAGAATGTGTTTTGAATTTGAGATGAGTGTTTGGGAGAAATTGAGCAGAATGCATTTTGCAATTGGATTATGGTCAAAATGAGAAGTAGAAATGAAAAATGAGCTCCCCACCTCTTTTGGTTTCTAGCCTAGAAAGTTCAAAATGGAAAAGGAGTTTTGAGGGAATAAGTTGTGGGTGTTGTCTCCCAAACACCCAGAATTAGAAAAGGAGAATCGTAAAAGCTAAAAAAGTGGCGGCCAAACACCCCTAAAAATGTCAAAGCAAAATTCAAAATGCAGAAGGTGAGTGTGCGTGGATCACATACATATGAAACATAGCTTTTAGTTCCAACAGTTAGTCCGGTTGGTTGATAGGTTTGCTCCATACACAATTGATTAGGGTTAGATTCTATGGCAAACTTCACTTACACCCTTCGGGGTAAGTATACATCTTTCAATAGTGGACTAACTTTTTGGGACACAATGAGTAAATTACATGTCTTCTTGGTGTACACCATTTTTGGTGTACCCATAGTACACTACCATGTGTGAGACCCATTTCGAAGTCCCACACTAACAATCGGAACCGTTTAATTTATTTAGAATATTGTTTTATAGGCACATATAATTAATCAGCTCTCGGATACCACTACAGGCTTCATCGATTCAGAGAGAAAAATCGATCAAGCCCTCGTCGATATCCGAATTAGTTGAATTTTTACAAGTACTTTTACAAATATGTTCAAAGTAAATTGAACAATTCTGATTATTTCGTGGAACTTAAAAATGAGTCCGACTTGTGGTCTTGCCTTGAAACGAAGGGGTTTTCACTTAAGGTATCAGGTTCGATTCTCGTTGCCAGCAAACTCTTGGGGTTACTAGGAGTTATGCCCGATCGTTATCTTCAGAGCTCCGGAATTAGTCGAGATGCGCGCAAGTTGATCCGGACATCGAGTTGTAAAAAGAAAAAGTAGTTTACCCAAACCCCTTTTTTTGTCTAACACCTATTATTAGTGGTGGTGGAGGAACGTGTATAATTTTTCCTAATAAAATACTCGTAAGTTGAACTATCAAGTTCCACTCTTAAAATGGAGAAAATGGAAATCGACGGGGTTAGTGTTGTCATTTTGGCCGAGGCAATCACGACACCTGCACGAAGACTGCAATGCCATTGATTCATGGTAAAAACCAAGTGTTCACGCGCGCGTGGACTACACTGTTGACCACCCAATGGGTAATCGGTAGCATTTGCCTTCTCATTTTTGCCGCCTTTGTCTTCAAGTAAAAACACACACTCTCTCTCTCTCTCTCTCTCAAATTTGGGGAGTGTTCGGATATCAAATTTTTGCATTTTCATTTCTTTATTATTGCATTTTGGGTGTTTTCACACAATTTATTCTTTATTTTGGGGATAGAGAGTAAAGTGCAAAAGTAAGGAGAGATGAGTTTTTTGACTTCTCATTTTTCACTTTTCACATTTTGGTTAACATAAAATACCTACAGAACGTATTCTGCATATATATTCCAAACACTACTCTTGATGCAAAATGCATTCTGCACTATCTCTTAACCACTCTGCAATTCATAATACCATAACTTATAAAGAAATGAGGCTACACAGATTTTAGTTCCAACAGTTAGTCTAGTTGGTTGTTAGGTTTGCTCCCTACACAATTGATCAGGGCTAGATTCTAGAGCAAACTTCACTTACACCCCCTATGGTTTGCGCCATGTGCGGATACACCTCATGTGGTTCAATTTGTTGCATCCGCACCCCCTGTGGTTTTAAAAAGTTGCAGATACACCAATTTCCGTCCATATTAACAGAAATAATGCTTGCACCGTTAGCCGAAAATGACTAAAAGCCCAATATACCCTCATCTTCTTTGATTCTTCTTCTCCCTTAAATCTAAACAATGCATCTCGGGTATAAAATATTAAATCCGAACCATTCATAATGTAGAGCTCGATGAATTTTTCTTTCTACATCCATACCAGAATAAGTCAATCGAAAAATGAAAACCACATGGTTGAATAGATTTTATTTTGAAGTAAATGTTAAAACTTAAATTTATCTTTCATTTTAACGAAAACTCAGTCATTAAGTTGTTGATGTTCGATCGACATGATTTTTTTACTGAGATGCTCTACTCTTTGATAATACATTTTGAACGGGGATTAGATTTTTAATATATCGGGTTAGACATTTAATAAACCTCCGTTAAACATTTAATAAACCCCTTGTGGTTTTAAAAAGCCACATGGGGTGTGGATGCAACAAATTGAACCACAAAGGGTGTGACCTCACATGGCCCAAACCACAGAGGATGTAAGTGAAGTTTGCCATAGATTCTAGGGGTCAGACCCCAAGAAAGTAATTTCTGTGAATTCTCTAGTCCCGGTGGAGATGATCTTTGACCAGACCGGAGAGGGGATTTAGTCGATGTGCGCGTAGACGCAGACATTCTAACTGTCGAACCAAAAAAAGAAAAGAAAGAAACAAAGATTTTGATTATCTAATGATGTATAAAAAAGTTTCATGGTTGAAGGACGTTCAACATGTTTGCCCAATTGGATGATGAAACTCGAAAGTTGATGATTCTGAGATGCAGACTGATGCTTAAAAGAAGAGATGGTACGTTATGCTACTTTTAGATCATACTAAATATTTCTATCAAACTTCGACTCCCTCCCTCCCTCCCTCCCTCCCTCCCTCTCTTCAACATAATGACATGGGAAATGTGGTGGGTGCTGTGCACCTAGGTGCTATGCACCATGTTGTGCACCCCTCGACCGTCCGATTGTGTTTTGGGCGGTCTGGATATGTCACTCCAAAATAGAAACCAATGATTCAACGAAATCAGTGGGTTTCCTCTGACTTCCATTACTTTCTCCACTTTTTACTCAACAAAACTTAAAACTCACCCCTCAAAACACATTCATTCACCCTTGTCCTTGACCCACCTTCCTTCCGACCATCTTGTCCAAAGGCTTTTAATCTCCTGAATAGCTCTTTCAAAAATTGTAACTTTACCATTAATCATTTCGCTTGTTCCTTCTTCAGATCGTCTCCATTCCTTTTCTCTTCTTTTCTTCTCTTTCGTTATCTCTGTTACGTTTAGGTCAATGAGTGATGGATTCAGGGGAGCTACGCCGAGTTTTCCAGATGTTTGACCGAAATGGGGATGGAAAGATCACCAGGAAGGAGCTCGGCGATTCATTAGAGAACTTGGGTATAAACATACCAGAAAAAGAGCTCATCCAAATGATCGAAAGAATCGATGTAAACGGAGATGGGTATGTGGATATTGAGGAGTTTGGTGAATTGTATAAGACAATAATGGACGAAAGAGATGAGGAGGAAGACATGAGAGAGGCATTCAATGTGTTTGATCAAAACGGAGATGGGTTCATCACGGTGGAGGAGTTGAGGTCGGTTTTACAGTCGCTAGGGTTGAAGCAAGGACGAACCATAGAAGACTGCAAGAGGATGATAAAGAAGGTGGATGTGGATGGGGATGGAATGGTCAATTACAAGGAGTTCAGGCAGATGATGAAGGGTGGTGGGTTTGCTTCCTTGAGTTCGAACTGATAGAACAACAATCTAGAACAATTAACGGGAGAGAGCGTCTCTTGTATCACGTATGTATGTATGTTTACAATGGGTTCAACCCATATTTGTGGATTTCATTTCATCAAACCTTTTATGTGGCTTTAAGCTTTTGATGATTATGTGCAACTTGATCTTCTCTCTTTCTCTCCGTCGTGATAGTTTCCGTTCCATAGAGTCTGTTTTCATTTTCTATGAAAGCAGTTTTTGGAAATTGGAAAACTAAAAAGTGGGTTGATTCAGCAAATTCTCCCAGAAAAAATTTCCGAAAATTCCAAAAACAATTTATGTGTTTTCCCAGAAAATAAGAATGGGTAACAACACATGAAGACAATACCAGAAAGGCTAGAAAGATTCAGGATTTCCATACCTTGTTAAGGATCATAACCTCAGATGCTTACATCAGACAAAAACCTCACCATGTATCAGAAACTTCCCAACTGCAAACCAGTAATCTCGTCGTGATCAATTTTCTCTTCAACAAATCTAAAGGGAATGACCCCGACCATTATATTCGTGATATCCCACTAGAACTTAAAATGAAAGAGATGAAAAGGGAGGACACGAAAGGAATTCAACAACAACAATGAAATTATAATACACTATTTACTACACAAAATAATTAACAGACTGAATAACCATAACAATTAACAAGGCATTGTGTTCATCTCTTCATCTACAGGTCTATTCCGGATCCTGCCTATGAATAGTAGATATGCTACACAGATCAACCTCTAAAGTTCTCATCAGAATATATGAAACCCAAGCTTGCATAAACTGAACCAATGGGTTGATTCTTAGTATCCGTTAGATGAACAAAAAGAAGTGCAAAAAAAATATAAGCACCATGAAAATTCCTACAAAACGGACGCTAATCTGAACCATCTAGATCTTCATCTTCAAGCTCTCTGATTCGTTGGACCATATCTTGAACGCTTCTTGATAAGTGATCAGAGTGTTCATCCACAAATTTCAACACCATTTGCAACTGTTCCTGGTAAGCTGCACACCGGCGTTTACACCGTTGTCTCTCATTGGAAAGTTCAAGGGTCAGCTCTCGAATTCTTTGATCCTTCTCATCCTGAAAGAAGCAAAGAAGCTAAGAGAAAGAAAACATACATAATGCTCCAACAAATAGGAAACTAACAGAATCCTTTTCCGACCAAAGATGAGGATGGATTTTAATTATAAGCCCTCTACTGGTGCCTAGTGCCTACAAAAGTTTTCAGTAGCTAATTTCCCACAACAAAGAAGAAAATAATGGTTCCAAATCTAGCTGCAAATCACATTCCCATATTGCTTGGTTCAACTATCATTTTAAAGTTAGATTAGGTTTTTCAAAAAAAAAAAAATTATGCGCAAAGGATATACAGGAAATCAAATTGGCTCACATTTCATGAGGGCAGCTAATAATGCACTACTCAAATGCCTAGCTGAGAAGAACTTACAAGTTAATCATTAAAAGTCAGTAGCTCACAACTACCAAGCAACAAACACAAATTTGAAGCCATAGGTGGGTCACGTGATTCATGTTATAACAGTCTTCATTGAGCCAAAGGACTAAAGTTTACACTAGTGCTTGTAACCTTAAACAAAACACATGCACGTCCAATAACCCGGTCACTGATATTTGCAAGCCTTCAGTCGGTCATCAGTGGGACTTGAAAGCAATTTCCAAAACCTTAATGAATAGTGCATTGCTCAAGTCAACACAACTCCTAACGCTAATTCTAGAATCTAAAGCTTTCTCCAACTGACTTGGCCTGTTGGCCAAAAAGGTCTCAGCTGCTAGGCAGAGGCTTGACTTAAGATTCAGTACGAAGTTCATTGTGACAAGAGGAAAACATTGTTTATCCCCTCAATGCAAGTAATACTGGAGTTATATTTCAGGTGACAACTGAAGTTCATGCCCGACCCATAAAACCGCAAAACTCCCCCTGCCCTGTCCCTCAAGTTAACAAGTAGATGTGATGTAAAAGAAGTGCAATTAAGGAACCTCAAGTGACATGAGAAATAAGTGCAATTAAAGAACCTCAAGCACATGTCTAGATTATGAAACAAAATTTGCAACATAATTAGAGAGTAGAATATACCTCACTGATCATATTTTTTCCAGATCCACGCCATGGAACTTTACTAGGAGACATTAAGCTGTGATTGTGATCTTTTACATATTTGGTAACAACCCACTTCGAACCATCCCTAAGAGCTACTCTAAGCATTGCAGGACAGCCTTCTCGAGTGATAGGTGGTGGAGGAAGAACTCTATCTTTCCGATGAACATATTTCTTTTCACGAAAACCCTCTTTTGAACACACAAAATCTTGACCAATAACCGTATTGTTGATTCGAGAACGCCGATTATGATGAATTCGTACGGTAAAGCCTGTACGCCTGCCATAAGCAACATAAAACTCTCTAGCTTCCTCTCTTGAATTGAACTCCATACCAATCTGAGGTTCTTGGCCATCCTCACTTGAGGTAAAATTTCCAACAGGTTGATCTATTGTATTGTCATCTTCATTTACACACAGATTCATGCTTTTGCAGAGTTCATCGTCGGTGAATTCATTCCGACTGAAGCTTTCAACTGATAAGCACCTTTCATCTTCATCTGAATCAAAAGCTTGATAAGATGCGCTCTCCATAAAGACCCTATTTTAGAGGAACCATTTATCCATCTTCTGATATCTGCAATAAGGAAGCAAAACCGGAAAAGATAAAAACGTTTTCATTTCGTTCACTTAAGCTAATTTTCGAATCAGAATGCAAGGAAACAAAATTATGCAGCATATAGTACCACTTGTTAAAACAAAGGAACTAGAAGGCTACAAAGAGAAATGCACAAGCCCAAAACAAAAAGGACGCAAAGAAACTAAAACTTAATCGTAATCCTTGCCTCTAATTGCTTAGTGAACAAAAAGGAAATTGGTTCGATGCCTCTCATAGACCCCGGGGCACCCATAAAAGTCTACAACAGGTTCAACTTCCTTTTTGACAGATGAACCAAATAGTTAAAATAGAGGTTTAGTTGATTTCATATGGGTTTATTGCACAATCACTAGAGTAACTCTGATGATGGAAATTGCACATGCAGAAAATTGAGTCCAATTTATCACTATATCAAGCACCAAAAATTGATTTGCAAATCAGCTTGTAATGACGTGCTTGAGTGCCGTTTTACTAAATTGATCACCCAATCAAGAGAGTCTAAATACCACCAAAAGATATACTAGTATTTAGCCCAATTATCACGTAATCGTCTCCTACAGTCTTACTCGAATAGGGTAGAATTAGTTTGCCTGCATTTATATAGTCCCAAATAATCAGATTCTAAAAACTCACTCCCTTTCGTTAGTTTGGCTACATATAGTTTTTTCAATTCTTCTTTTTTTCCTCATCAGCCAAATAGTGGGTTTTCGGGAATGCAGTTAGAACATGCAGAAAATTGAGCCCAATTTGACATTATATCAAGAACCAAAGGTTGATTTGCAATTTTCAAAGCAGCTTGTAACAGGCTTGCTTGAGTGTCGTTCTCACCTCTCGTTTTTTCTCATCAACCAAACAGACAGTTCACCGGAAAAGTATCAAGCAGAGCTTTTTATTGAGGAAATTGAATACTTATAAGATCACGAAAGCAGAGCATTTAATCGACGGTTGAATTCAAATGAAATTCAAAACGGAGAGCAAATTAAACTGACCGACAACGTACCAGCATAAACCCTAGCGCATCAAGAGCTTCAAAATCATAGTGAAGAGCTAATTGAATCTCTTTCCGTGAAAGTAATTGAATCACTTCTCAGCTGGAGAGAGAGAGAGGGTCTATCAAGTCTCAAGGATCGCAGTAACAGAATGGTGGGATCTAGGTTAAGGATCCGAAAGGTTTTGAGGGTCGATGAGTAATAATCTGGTGGATCGTGGACTACAGGATCAGAGTGGGGAGGTGATGCGTGCCACCCCGGGTTCCAAAACAATATATATTTTGATTGAACATTTTTCATGCTAAAAAATCAAAATTGTTTATTTTATAGGCATTGAAGAATTAAGTTGATCGGATATTGGTAGCAATATCAAAATCTTATATCAAGAAAAATGAGTCATTAAAATTCTTCATTTTATTCAAAAAAATTTGGATAAAACCCTTATAGATATCTGGTCGATCTAATTTTTTGCATGAACAATTTAGATGTCCAGAGTTGTAAAATGAACGATTTGGATTGTCAAAATATGTTGTGAGGCATCACAATATTGAGATGTTTTTTTAAACGTGTGGTCAAAATATATATACATATCAAAGCTCAAAAAAAACTCAAAAAGCCTCCGCTTGTCTTCTAAAATTTCCAAAATAGAAAACAGACAAAAAATTTGAGACTCCGACGGTTGATCGCCCTTTTCTACACCGACCGCCGACGCCTTAGCCCTTAGCAATTGGAAACTCCAACGAAACGCGACAACTGCCCGAGCTCAATCGAAAAAATGAAAAATTAATTTTTCTTGGACACTTCCCCTCATGTATTGAAAGGGAATGGGAAATATTTAGAGTTAATTAATAATTATGTTTTTTTTATATACCACAAACACTTTCGTCCGTCCACTTTTTAAGGTTATGTTATCATCCATTTAATTTCTATGAACTGTTGTTTATATTATCTATTCGGTTTATCTGAAAGATACATGTACTTTTATCGTATTAAATATATGGTCTTTTGTTTATATTATTTTTATCGTTTTCATCCCGCCCACTCGATCGGATACTGTTAAGTGCCTCATCGGAACACAATTAACTTGTAAAAAATGAGTTCAATGATTTTCATCCAGTGTTTTCAAGTTGTATGTGTTCCGATAAGGCACCTAACGATACCTGATCTAGTTGGTTTTTGGTAGAGTTGTAGTACTCGATGAGCTCTACGAGATGGATGTCTCCGATCGTCGAAGCGATGCTGGCGCGGTGCCGGAAGTCGCGCACACAGCATTGTGCCCAACACCCCCTCTGTCCCAGGTTCAATTCCTGAATGAGGCTAACTCCATTTGTTTCGGACGGAAAACGTTTTCTATTAAAAATACTATCTTCCGCTATAATTCTATGTTGTTTTTGCTAAATACTCCCTCCGTGCCAAAAAAATAGTCCTTTTTGGGAGTTCGTGTTACTATTCAATGTAATATATCTTATAATCTATAATGTTTTAGGTGATTTTAAAAAACTTTGTATTTTAAATTTAATTGAAATCTATCAAACAAAATTCAATATCGCATATGAAATGTATTACCGATTGAAAGATATAATTGATTTTCTATCCGGTTAGAATGGAACAAGGGACTATATTTTTGGGACGAAGTAAGTATCAAATCAGTTAATGTATTTTATCTGAGTTAAACCTGATTGGTGGATGCGATTAAACTTTGGATATCTGGATGGAATAACCTTTCCACAACCTGTACCATTTGGGTGTGTTTGATAGTAGGTTTGAGAGGGGGGATAGGATTGTTAAGGAGGTGGGAAATACAAAATACATGTTTGGTTGGATTTTTTTGGGGGGATTAATATTCCCAAGGGACTACTAATCCCCCAAACCAATGGGATTACCCATACCAGGGGGGGGGGTGGTGTTACACCCAATCCCATCCGGTGGGATAGAAGCAGCCCCTTTTAAAAAAACGAGCAATTGAAAAAATTTACGGTGCGTTAATTTTTTTTTGACTTATTAATTTTCCTCGACGAGAGGAATCAGAAAAATAAAAATTATGCCTTTTACCCAATTTTTTCATGGGTAAAAGTCATAATTTTTTTTTTTTTTTTCGATTCCTCTCATCGAGGAGAATCAATAAATCACAAAAGTTAAATGCAAATGGAAAAGCAAGTGAATACTTCCTCCGTCTCAAAATAAATGTCCAAAATTACTATTCACACCTCCCAGAAAATACTCCTTGCTTAGTTTTTTTTAAAATCGTAAAAGGTATTAGTATAACATACGAAATACATATGATTTTTTGAAAGGCATGACTAGTATTTTTTTGGACATCCATTTTGGGACGGAGAGAGTGTTAACATTAGTAAATATATACTTTCTTTTCATTTTCCAAAACATGAAAAAAAAGAAGAAGAAATATGCAAGTAATGAAAATGGAAAAAACAATAAAATTATTTATTTCCTTTTCTTATTTTTTTAATGTGCGTGGAAACAAGTAATGAAAATGAAAAAACAAGTAATATGGAAAAAAATCCAAATACATAAAACAAATACATAAACGGAAAAAATCCAAATACATAAACTGAAAAAAAAAATGGTAATCCCACCTCATTATCAATCCTATCTTACGTAAAACAAACATGTTAGATAACAATCCTATCCTCTAATTGGGTGCAAAACAAACATGCAATTTACCAATCCCACCTCATTACCAATCTCAATCCTAATCCCACCTCAATACCAATCCCCTCATACCTATAACTGTTATCAAACGTGGCCTTTATGTTGGTGCCCTCGTGTATTAAAAAATGACTCACCATACAAGGTAATCAGTAGGACGATCTAAAATTCGAAAGGCAAAAGGTAGACTAACGAAGACACTATCACCTTGTTTCGAAGGATTTTTTAGAACCAGTTCTCAAAATCTTTGAAAATCTTCGTTGAAAACCCAACCTGGACCTTTGAAAACCCACCCGGTTCTCAAAACCTTTGAAAACCCTTGTTGAAAACCGAACAAGGCCGGATTTTCCAAACCCGGTTCCGAAAACTCAAACGTACAAGCCCTATATTATTCATAGTCTATTTAATATAATTAGTTATTGCATATGCTTGGTAATTACATGGAGTGTAATTTTTTTTGGGAATTGAATTTCACATCCTCCATTTCAACATTTGCACCCTCTTTTTGTTTTTATTAGGGTGAAATTACTGAAATACCCTCCATTTCAACATTTGCACCCCCAAGGGATTATAAAATGGAGGGGTATTTCAGTAATTTCACCCTAATACAAACAAAAAAGAGGGTGCAGATGTTGAAATGGGGGTGTAAACTTCAATTCCCTTTTTTTTTACCCTCTTTTTAAAGGGGGTGAACATTATCCTCCCTCCAATTGTAAATGTGGGATCTACATCATTTCAACCAATAGGAGGGAGAGTAATGTTCACCATTAATGCTACGCTTACACCCTGTGGGTTACACACTGGGCTACACCCTACCCGAATGTCTGATACGTGTCAATTATTGCACTCAATTACATGTATATATATGGGACACTGGACGAGATACTCAAGGTTGCATGGAGCTTGGGGCATATGGGGGTTTGGACTATATATAGCTATAGTATCAATTATTCAGGCAAGCCAGCTAATTGCTCCGCGAGATTCTCTGTGCCTCTATGCCGAAGAGGTTTGGGTTGTTAGATTGTGTGTTTTTATTTTTGTTTTTGTTTTTTTTTTTTATTTCCAAGTGATCCAACGGTCAAAAATCCCGCGATACAAAGCTTTTTCCGAAACAAAGATCTTTGGCTGCTAATTGCCTCCGATCTTTCGGCTAGACTCAAATAGACATCAAATGAATAATACTTGGTCTGTATGAATAATTTAACATTCTATTCTAAAAGGAAGTACCACGTGTACTTCCTTTGAACCGATCGATTTCTGTTAACTCAACAGATTTAGATTGTAGGAGTAATTTTGAATAACGATGCAAAGTTTAGGAGTAAAATTGATTTTTTTGAAAGTTTGGGAGTCGATGAGACATTTGAGTCTAAGTTTGGGAGGTATTTTGAATTTGTCCCTTTCAATAATATTCGTTTGTATTGGATAAGATGACACATTTTAAGCACAATCCCAAGGAGTTGGCAATGTAGTTTTGACTTGAGACTTAAGGGTTTGTTCTCACCTAAGGCCTCATGTTCGATTCTCATTGCCAGCAAACTCTTGGCCTTGGGGTAGCCAAGGTTATGCTGGGTCGTTACCTCCAGGACCCCAAAATTAATTGACGTGCGAACAAACCGCCCCCCGGACATCGGTTATATAAAAAAATGACACGTTTTAAGGTCACGATATTACGCGTATATTATTACTTTACGCGGAAAAGAGTATTTAGATTTCTCCATACGAAAGGCTAAAGAAAGATACATGCAGAAACCATGGAAGGTGCAAATTACCAGACATTCAAATGTCAAAGTTGCAAGTCTTTCCTCTCATTTCTTAACAATTTCTGCTACAAATATTCTTGTACGTGTTGCTGCTTCCTACCCAGGTGCAATTAAGCGCTTGTCAACCTATTTGACTGAATCCCTATTCCCTTGCTTCAATCTTAAATAGCTCGACGCTTCCCTTCTTTGTATGAACCCTCTCGAAGTGGCTCACTTGAAAGATACCCCCTTATGGTCGGATCATAAATTAATGACACAGTTTTAGGGCTGGGTGTTGTCCTTCCTTCTGGTGTTTCAGAAAGTTCATTCGAGATGCTTTGATCCTTCTTTCATTCTTTAGTGGGGAGTCAGTCGTCATGGAAAAAGCATAACATATATCCATTCGTGGACCGAGAAAGGGGGTCAATTACATGCATGTCATATAGTACGATGGAATGAGATAGATCCCATTCTATAAACCCCACTGGGCTGCTCAATACCAAACATTAGAGGTGAGGAAGATTGATCAAACTTCCCAAGGGGATAGAAACGAACTGAATCAACAGATAGGTAGACATAAAGAGAAACTATAAACTCATTAAAAATTCCCTAATCATCTTATCCACGACTCTATATATGTTTTAGGTAGAGTTCAAGTTTAGGCTTTCAATTAATGTTAAAAAAAATATACTATAATATGCCCTCTATGTACATATTAATTAATAGATTGATATTAATTATACACAAACTTACAATATTAATTTTTTAATTCATAACATTTATCCATACGTTTACAATATTAACCTTGAAGTTTATATCGTTTTGTATGGTATGTATTTTTGTTTTGATCTGGGGGGGAGTTTTTTATTTTAACAAATAGCTTTCTTATTTGCTAAAATCAAATTTAGCAAATATTGATTTTAAGCATATGTTTTTTTTACTTCTATGCGATTGTTATAAATTTGATATGAAATACTAATGTCATGAATGTTTATAATGCGTAAATTTAGGACAATCCAAAAGAAGTTTACTGTCGTACCACTTCCCGTACACATATTTTAAGTTATCGGGTCCATTAAACAATTTTTTTATCAAAAGTTTGATAGTGTCGACACAACAAAATTTCAAGTACAAATCCTAAGCAGATATGCTAAACTTTTTTATATGAATAGCATGAGTTATTAAATTCAAGTCCGTTAATCCATCTGAACAAATCCAAAACTATATAATAATAAAATAAAAAACTGGAGTAAAAGAAACAATATTATATGGTATGGCATTATCAAATCCAGCATATTATATTTAAGTTTATAAAACAAACAAGAGTCCAATTCCAAGACTTCCACCCAGTATTTTCAAAGTAAAATGTTTTTTTTTTTTTTTCAGGAAAAGAACTATTTTCCCACACAATTCCTCCCTTCTGAGTTGTTCAATTCAAATCAAACTCAACAACAATCAGTTATTCCTATTTTTATTTTATTTTTTTTGGGTTAAGTATTCCTATTTTTATCATAACAAGGAGAGACAGCTAGATCATAGAAGCCATTTAAGATTTTTGTTCAGTTTCTCCATTTTTGAACAATAATAAACGCGGTTTTTCTATTCTATTTTTGGAGTGGAGAGACTTTGGGTTTTTCTGAATTTGTGATTCCAATTTTGTTAATGGTCTTCGTCTTCGTCAATTTTTTTGAAGTATAAATCGCCGGCGAGGGGCAGAAGAGAGAGAGAGAGAGAGAGAGAGAGAGATATGGGGGCGTGCTGTTCTGACGTGAGGGGAGGACAACAGGCAGTGGGTGGTGGGGCCCAACAGAGGAGCAACGCGGCCGCCGCTGGTGGTGGTGGTGGGAGCGGACCCAACGATGCTGTTGATTTCTTCTATCGAACCAAAGGAGTTGAAGCTCTTTTTACACAAATTGAGGTTTATCCCATACGTCCATACATAATACTAGTCTATTTGTATTGCAACAGCAGAAAACCCTAATTATTATTATTGTCCTTTCAATAGTTATTGTGTCATTGTCAACTTTTCAACGCACAGGACAGGAGTATTTTCTTTTCTCTGTTGTTTATTCTACCGATTTAATTTAAGGGTTTTGCTAGTGGGCGGTGGATAATATGCATATATTGCAATACATCAAATTTCAATACACAATTAACAGAGTATTAAGCAATACATCATTTCCGGATATATCGATATACCTTTCACACATTATCTGCGGCCCCAATGAATCTGAATACTGCATAATCTGTGCTTTTCTATTCTCTCTCTCTTTTTCTTTATTTATTTACGGGACCGTCTTTTCATCAATGTAAACGTGGATTGTTTCTCTTTTATTTTTTTGTATTTTTCATTTTTTGCATTCAGTTCGGTTGAATTTAATCATGTTCATGTTTTGTTCAAGCCATTATTGATAACCGGTAGAGGTTTTGGGGGGTTTGACCAGATTGGTGGATGCCTGGATGGATTAAATTACATAGAATGTTGAAGGACTCATAATACCATGTCAGTATTTCTACATTGTTTGATTAGGATAGATTATAGATGAGATTAAAAATGAGGATTATTTTTATCTTCGGATGAAATGCCGTGATTAATGTGAGGGTATTGTTTAAACATCACCTCCCCAGGGTATTCATATATCCCATTCAATATAATTCCCAAGCTTGTTTGCAAGACTTAACATATGGGTTCCAAATGGGGCCCATGGTATCGGAAATCCTTGGTCAAAGGGGTTTGGAGACCACAGCAGGGTTATGAAACAAGGATTAGACCACCCAATATGAGAAATTAAGTTTCTTCATTTTTGTTTGATGACATGCCTAGTATGGGTGGGATTATGATTGGGATTGAGAAGGAACAGGAATTAGCAACGAAGGTGTTAGTCATAGGTCTTGTTTGATTTGCATAAGATTGAGTGATCGGATTGTTAATAATTGAGTACTAATCCTTTTTTTTTATAAGTAAATTGAGTACTAATCCTCTCCCTCCTCTATCCCTCTCTCTCTCTCTTGGCTATATTAATTTGTGGATAGATCTGGGTTTCATGTCCTTTCATGCTCAAAATTCTCATAGTTGTGTGTACCTTGAAAATTATTCTCACATGTTAGCCAATCTTATGGGTGGTATAATATTGTTGTTCTGATCTGCTTGAGGACAGAAGTATAATGGACATGTAAGCGCCTATTACTCTATTTTTTACTGGACAAGGAAGTTTAATGATTATCCTAGGCAGAGAGGACAATAATATTTTAAAACTAACCAAAAGTGAGAACCTAGTGCATCAGATGTGTCCAACAGTTTTGATGCTGATACTGAACTCCAGTTTTGGTTGATCGTGTGATGGCAATTGATTCCCTGACTATTTCAATTGTGAGGCAATTTTACAAGGGATTTTTTGTTTCCCCCGTTTTCTTAGGTGGTTGACAGCATAAACACCAACTTATCTGCATGATGTAGCCTAATACAACTACGAAAGATGACCCAACCTGGCAATGCTCCCCTGAATGAAACCAAGGAATATTCTCATTGTGGTACACACAGACACGAGGAGTTGAGCTCGAATCCAGACCACAAATTTAGGTGAGGTCTACACACTTGGGAGTGCACCTCACATATTTGTGTGGTCGAGATTCGTGCTCAACCATGCCCCAGGGGTATTGAATAATTTCTCCACAGACAGTTTACTTCAATCTAGAAGACAAAAGCCATCCCTGTCATACTTGAAGTCTGTCAAAAAAGTCAGTAAAAAGTGTCTAATGATTATGGATTCTTGAGTTGTAGCCAGCATGCCTAAAGGATCCCATTATATTCCCTACTTTCTGCTACCTATCTGAATCTTATCTTAAGATCCATTTTTTTTTTTGAAGAATATCTTAAGGTCCATTGGAATCATGGAATCATAACATTTGATTTGGATGATTCTTTGTGCTCTATTCAGCTTGACCACTGATATTTGGCCTTTAAGGTTTCCGTACTTTTAAAGCTGACATATAGGATGAGGTGGTAGGCTTACAAGGAACTTTTTGTATTATTTTGATTCTTTCTGTTGATAGCCCGTTCTCACAAACCTGTTACTAGCAGTAAAACTTACAAATTACCAAAGCATATGAGTACAAAAGGGGTGGGGTAAAGTTGCCCTTTCTTATTGGTGGCAACGGGGTCCCAAATATATATATCACGCGAGACACAATATTTGCCGTGCAACAATGATTTTGAGACAATCTTCTTTGAAATGGGAGTGGGGTTATATAACTTATATGCAACTAACAGTAAACTAAAAGGAGTCATTCAACTAAATTGCAGTATAATAGGGTTTTTTTTTCTTTCCTTCATTTTTTTCGTTTTGGGATAAAACTTAGTATAGTTTGTTCAAGGCACGTGTGCTGCCATCTGCTTTTGTCTGTCATGTTTTGTAGAATCCATCTTTTTTATGAAATCGTGCAGTATGTGATGATGTGTTTCAAATTTGGATTGCAGTTGTCTTTAAATGCTTCAAAGTTACTCGATCGTGATATCATCTCAAAGGTAAGCTTTTCTTGTATGATGTAAGTCTAAAATTTATCTTCTTTTATATTGTGTCCTGTAGATACTCGGCGCGACCCTTATTATACCAAAGGATGCTTTTGGAAAACTTACAATTTTTATACTTCGACTTTC
The DNA here is from genome assembly GCA_036023075.1 of Gaultheria prostrata. NCBI lineage: Eukaryota > Viridiplantae > Streptophyta > Magnoliopsida > Ericales > Ericaceae > Gaultheria > Gaultheria prostrata. The sequence continues at coordinate 46,301 of JAXBDA010000195.1, read as the reverse complement.
TGAAGAAGACTTATAATTAGGGACAATCCAAAATATAAAGATGGACCAGCAATTTGGATAAAGAAAAGTATTTTCTTTTGTGCTTATAATCTCGTTCTAGGATTATCCTTTTTAAACCCGAGCCACTTCTATTTATCTTATCAGACAGGCACATGTTTGTGGCTGATATTATTTGCCCCTATCTTGATGCTGAGGACCACTTGGCGATAGTATATTGATTCTTCTCTTCGATATTTAGTGTGACCACTTTGCTTGTTGGGAGTTAACTTGTAGAAGGTACAAACAGGTTGTTTAAACAAATAAAAGCTTCTAAGGAAACTAAAATCCTTTTAGTGAATTGTGGAAATATCAATACAGGTGCTCATATTGAAAACTCCCTGTGCTGATGTTTTCTAGACTTCCTAGTTGATTGTTAAGGAGTATAAAGTGCTCGTTTACCATATTCATACTTTGGTTGTGCCTATCAGTTGGTTGTTATTTTTTTCTATTGCAGTTGGCTATTCTCCAGAAAATAGGAGGAGAAAAAATAAGGATGCAGCGTCAATTTAAAACTTTGAAATAAGCTGTTAAAATAATTCTGTTGACCTAAACAGTGGTCTAAAAACCTGTTGTCTATCAAAATTCAGCCCCCTATTCACTCGAGTGGAGAGTGTTGGGCTAGAACAGGCTATGACTTTGATGCATCGAATTGTAAATACTTGAGCCGTTGAGCGTAATGAATTTGTTTCAAATGCCAACATGGTGGTGCAGCAAGGTTCATGGGCAATACTCTAACCCGCTGTTTGAAAGCAAAGCTTAGATATGCATGTACTTCAAAATATTTTCAAAAAAAAATTCATAAAATTGTCTTGAACCTGAAACAAGGCCAAGCATGAAATGAGCTTCTTTAAATGCGAAGCAGTTTTGGAATTAGCTCTTCTTCACGAGCCCGCGTCTATGCTTAGTCCATATCAGTTGACAATAGATTGTGCTTGCCCCATTTCTGTGATGTTGAAGGTATAGGATGTAATGTGTTGATTGATAACGAGCCATGACCTTGTCTGTTTCCCTATGGTCATAAATATGTGATCATTTTTGTCCTAGCAGATTTGTGACACCTAGGGGTGACTAAGAAAACCTCCATTATTGCAAGTTAACCATCAATTTTAGCTTGAGACTTGAGTGATATCTCTTGCCACTCCCAAATGAGAATTAATGGAGTCAAAACTGACAAGGGATCATGGGTGTCTTATTTTCACCTACTCTATTTTACTTAATTTTCTCATTTTGTGTATTTTATTTTGTTGGGGTGGCTTAAGGTTTTGGAGCTGAATGTTACTTTGCTATAGTTTTTTCAGTAGACCATTATTTTGGATAGAAGAAGAAAGGTTAAACTGTCAAAGGAAGTCTCTTGATCCCATCTAAAAAGTAACCCCCAGGGCCTGGTTGAACAAAGCTTCACAAAGTGTGGAGATCCAATTTATGGATAAACAAGTTAAACTGTTGGTTCTTTTTATCCTCCCAGGTTTAGAACTTAATTCTTAGAAGTGATTACATACCTACTTTAGGCCTAAATGAAATTGCATGCAGTAAACTAATAAGGACCCAAAAGATGGCCCATGTGTGATCCCGATATTCCATCTATAGAAATTTGCAAAATAACAGAAATACCTTCTATTCAGGATCAAGTTCTTTCCTTCCGGTGAGAATAGAAACAGAAATGTTCGGTAACATTCTGATGGTGAAGAAAATTATTTGAAGATCATGAAATGAAACGAAACTTAATCTAAAATCTATTCAATTGTGTAAAAAAAGGCTTCTTAATCCAAACATAATCAGATTTATTGCTTCATCTCTGATCCGAAAAATGAACAAGGGCAAAAATCAAGAGTAAATGTTTTTACAAACTGATAATAACGTGTGCAATAGATATACATTTGTGTATGATTCTGTAAGTGCATGAGATACCGAGGGAGTAATTTCCAAAATTTGCTGGGATTTTGTATGTTTATAAAAAAACAGGGTATCATTAAGCCGTTTGCATTTTTACTCATAATTCTAATAACATTGATGAGATTCCAAACTGATGTCGGTAAAACTTACTGGTTCGCTCTGTTTCATTATGTTTTGATGTATTTGGTGATCTACTGCATTTTGATGGCAATACCAGAATATTATTGGCTAGTGTATCTGGAACTCTTAGGAAACGGAAACTATTCGGCCTTTTTTATGGCACCACATGTGAATGCTTCCTTTATCATGGGGGCACACTATGCATGTGTGAGCAAGCCATTCTTGGCTCTCGCCTCTCATTAAAAGTGGGGAAGTAGGGTGCGATTCACGAACTAGTTACAATGAACAAATAAGCAATTTATTTGAAGTGCTTACCGGCTTCTAGAGCAATCCTGGTAACTCAAATGACCGAGAAGAGTGGAGAATCCTCTCGGATCAGTAATGATGCCTTCAGATGTCAAGGTATTATGATGCTTGTTCTTAGATGGCTTTAACTGAAGTACTCTCCTTATTTAATTGCAGAGTGATCCTATGGCAGTAATCTATGCAAAGAAAAGAGATGGATCTCTGGAGGAACTTGGTCGCACAGAAGTGATCATGAACTGTTTGGATCCTGCATGGATTGAGAAAATTAATGTTGCTTATCAGTTTGAGATTGTTCAGCCATTGATGTATGCTTTTCACAATTGCAGATATTTTACTTACATTAGTCTTGTTCTAATGCATTTGATGGCTTTTATTTTAGTTGTACATTAACAATTATCTCAAATATGAAAGCTTCTTGGTTTTTCAGCTTTCATGTGTATGATGTCGACACAAGCTACCACAATTTACCTGCGAAGGTATGTTTTGGTTTTTGCTTGCAAGATTCATCTATAGTATCAATTTGCAATTCAATTGAATTCCAGGTAATATTTCACTTTCATTTTATGAAAAGTGACGTTGAATTCATTGCTGATGAGTGTTTAGTGCACAGCAGATGCCATGTTGGTGGTGTCTATGTGGCTTAGATACCAGGGCCGGCTCTATGTTTTTAGGGTCCCTAAGCGAATTTCTAAGCTTGGGCCCCTCTGCATAACGGACAGAAAATAAAAAAGGTCGGAAAAAATGAAAACCTAGAAGAAGAAACAAATTGACGAAGTCCAAAGCAGAACAAGAAAAAACAAACGCAAACCCAAAGTCTATTAAAAAGATCAACTATTTTGTATCTCTTCCCTCTTATATTGTAATATCTGTGAGTTTATTTTATTATACTTTCAATGTTTAGGGAAAGTTTGTACAGAAAAACTTATAGTGTAATAATGGAGCAGAACATGAGAATTCTCAAGATTAAATAGGAGCTTAATGTAGAACCAAATCATAGTATAGAAAAAATTCAGCTCCAACATAAAGCTCCATAGACTTTATGACGGTTCCCCATTCTTTGAATGAGGTTCAGATCCAATTATGAGACATCTAACTTATGATATTTTTATGAGGAAAATAATAGAAAAAGATCAGTGCCGAACACAGGTTATTTGTGCCAACAATCAGTTGAAGGGAAATGAGGTCTCTTTGCCTACTTTAAGTAGCCTTCACAGATCCCACATCGAAAACCTATGGGAGCCAAGTGGTTCTTTGATCCTTTAAAGCTGGCAGAAGTTTGGGGCTAGTGGAGAATGGGCTCCTCATATTGCACCCTCCGCTTCTTCAAATATTTTTGGCCCTTTCAGTTTTAATGAGGTTTACACTTTATAGTTAAACCTAACCTAAGTGTTAGATCTTGTCCCACATAGGTTGCTTACAACCTCCAAAATTAGTATATAAGCTTGGGCGCCCTCTTCACTTATTGCCCATAGGTTTTGAGTATGCTTGAACATGGTATTGGAGCTAGGGTTTCCTAGGCCTTTATATAAGGCTCTCTTAATTGATTGCCCCGTTGTTTGTGCCATAAGCGCATCTTGTTTCGTTGTTTGTTGTGATGCTTATGTCATGGATTCATTGTTCATCACTCCATGTGCGCGTCAAGGGTCGCACGTGCGGGAGAGTGTTAGAGCTTGTCCCATATTGATTGATTTATAACCTCCAAAACTAGTATATGAGCCTGAGCGGTCTCTCCATTCATTGCAAATTGGTTTTGAGTTGGATGCTTTACCACTAATTGGTGGCCAAAATTGGGGGACCTCAAACAGTTGCTTCATGGGCTTCCCCTTGGAGCCACCTCTGTTAGTACAATTATGCTTCCATTTCCTACAGTTTCTTTAGTTAGACATTGTCCCTTGTGTGAGGTAGTAGTTTAAACTGCTAAAGAAATCTACTACTCGCGATATCTAGGATTAGAAAAATGGGAGCTGTTTCAGTCTTGTGGCTTTTTATGCCTGGATGTATACAAACTAAGATAATTTTCTACCTATCCCTGATGCCCCTACAAAATGATGCGGATTCACTAGATGAAATTCATATCGAAGAACAATGTCAAAGTCGATTATAAACACAACTATTAGTAGATGAATTTTTATGCAGCTGACAAACCATAATAGAGGCGCCGCATGAAGTTCATAGAAAAGAATAATGCCAATGTTTGATTAGTAACGTCACAGTTATAAGCCTCGTTACTAATTTGTGATAATGAAAAATATTGAGCTAGGGCAAATGGTAAACGCTTTATTGGTTTGGAATAATGTCAATAAATATTTACTAGAGGAAAGCATATGAGAGTTCCTTTTGTTTGTAAACATCTCATTCTCAAGCTTACATGAAAATGCCACAATCTTAACTTCAGTCAGAACTTAAAAGCGTTTCAGTTTGTACAATACATAGGACCAAATCTTAAACTTTTAATAACTTAATTTAAGATCACATCTTTTTTACTATAATGTCGGTTTTGCTTTATGTTGCGTTCCATTCTCTTCTGTATGAACCTAGAATACGTGTAGAGTGTTTTGCGGTTTTTTTTTTTTTTTTCTCTTTTTCCCCTTTCCCCATGTTAACAAATTGTTTGAAGCCTTTCACGTTAAAAGGTAGTAATAGGATGTGATGTTTATTATTCTGGTATGCTGCAGAGGTTGAAGTTGAAAGATCAAGAATTTCTTGGTGAAGCCAGTTGTGTTCTCTCTGAGGCAAGTTGCCTTTGATTTATGGGATCTTCTTGATTGCAATAACTTTTATATTTATGCTCTGTTTTTAGAAGATATTATGCCCTAAGCCAATCACACTGTGTAAATTTATTGTCTGTGGGTAAACCTAAGTGCTGCGATGTTGTATGAAATGCAGAAAAGAGTTAGTGGGTGACATGTTCGGATGCTTCCAACTTCCACTGAAAGTGGTAACTGGATGTGGAACAAGAGAAATACTGAAAACATTCTTGGCATACCTGACATTGCCAGGATTGTCTGTTGTCAATTATTTTGTATTGACACGGGGTATGCAACATGACGAGGACAAGATGCCTACATTCTGATTCGCAAATTTCCAAAATAGAAGACACTACATTAGGGACACTAGAAACTAGGTCACATGAGATGCATGTGCACGTCAATACAGTGGAATTCTGACATGTGGCTTCTAATTCATAACTGTCCATAAAATTCAAGAGAGAGAGCGCCTTGTGGAACGTGGGTAATAAGTTTCTTTTACTACTTTAGCCCTATGGTTATTTTGGGTGGAGTGATAAACTTCATGAAATTTAATATTTTAGTTTGTCTAATTTAAGGCGACAAGCATTAAATGCATGTCCCCCTTGAAAATGACCCTTGATTTCCAATACTACCCTTTAACTCTCACTAATAAAGTTAGTTTCAATTATTTATGAAGGGTAAATTTTGGAAATTTACACAATTTTTTTAGTTGAGTTTTCAAAAGGGACTAATATTTTGGGACATCTGGAAATGGAATAGAGGACCAATATTTTGGGACGGAGGGAGTAGCATATACAAAATTAGAGTCTGATAAGAACTATAATACATGCCTTCATTTACTCATGTCATTATAATTTTGGTCCGCGAATATGTTCAATCAGCAAGTGTTTCATCATTCACATGTGTCTTTATAATGTGTACTTGTTATTAAAGAAGACTTCCCCAAGGAGTTAGAGCCTACTATTCTTTTGGCACCCCATAGCATGCATGCCATTATGTATACGCATGCATACATACTCACACATGCACGAGCGCGTGCACACACGCACGGGTTTATATATACACCACACAATTTGGAAGGATTGCCAAGCCTGTGAATTTAAGGAGTAACAAGCCTGTCACCCATCAAAGAAAAATAAATGCAAATGCAAATTCAGATCCTTAGGCCGGCGAATTGCCTTTGTATGATGTTATCAAAGTTGACAAACATGTTATCAAAGTATATTTGTCAACTCTGCAACCAATTACGTACGCATAATGCATACTACACACCAGACTGAGAATCTGAAAACAAGCAGTTAATTGCTTCCTACACCACACAAAGGCATCTCAGGCTATCCAACTAGGCAGGACAAGGGTGTCTTGGTAAACATACCCTTTACCCTGTTCCATGTGCGTCCTGGAAGCGTCTGGTAAGGTATATATTTTTTTAAATTTACAAAGTCCTTTTTTGAAAAGTCAGGTTAGCTGGTAGTCATACCCATCCCCTGTTGGGCTTACATATACGCAGTCTAGTAGTCTACAATGAAGAAAGACCCAGGTAAGCACAAAGGTTATGCGGATGCTTGCCGAATGGTAAAAGTTTTGAAGTGTATATGAGGCAGCAACCTTTAGTGTTTTCAAATAGACTTCTCCAAAAACTTGTCTACTTTCTGCCATTCTTTCATGCACGAACACATATATTGACGACCTATGAAGCATGGACACCTCGCCAGAGGTCAGGTACCGATATCTGACTCTCCAAACCACGTGTTATTGTCCAAACACAACACAGTGTCTGAGACTTGAATCAAAAGTGCCCCTTTTTTTTAGGATTCGTAAATTCTACAACTTACAATGGTAACATGTTTTTTTCCCCCTTTCTTAATCAAAGCAGATAGTAACGAAACAAAATCGGAGTTTGACGCTAAAACTCCACAATAAGAGGGGGCAGGCTGGTCTGGGAAACTTGGGAACAATTACCGTGCATGCAGAGGAAACGATTGCTTCAAGAAATGCTGTGGAGATAGCATTTCGTTGTTCGCATTTGGATAACAAGGACCTTTTTTCTAAAAGTGTAAGTACAAGAGGCAGCTATTGTGTGGAGGGTTTACTTTCAACAATGATATTTAGGCTCTTATTTTTTCTTCGTCATGACTCGTTTCAGGATCCTTTCTTAAGAATATCTAGGATTGTTGAGAGTGGAGGTTCTGTTCCAATCCTCAAAACAGAAGTGGTGAACAACAATTTGAATCCAATTTGGAAGCCCCTGACTCTAACCATGCAGCAATTTGGTAGCAAGGTAAGTTTGTGATATTATTCTGCTCAAAATTAGAAACTTTTGTTTCCGTGATTTTATTTTGTTTTTTGTTTGATATACGAAGTTTTCTCATATTTTTTGAAGAAATATGAACTAATGAGTTACCTTAATGTGAAGGCCTCCAGCTTCCAGACTTTGTTCTTGGCTCAGATTCATTATAATAGACAAATAATTGCTAACTCAAGAACCCTGAAGATCAATTTTAAACAAAAAGAAACATGATGTTCAGAACGCACATATTTTGATAAGAGAATGAGTTATCTCTGGATGAGGCGGAAATGATGGGGTTTCCGCCACCTCCATGTGTGGGTCCCGCCGTCCATAAAATTACGGTAATCTGAATCGGTCATCTCACAGGGCTTGCATAGTAGTGTATTCACACAAAAAATCAGTTTGATCTCATATCGATAGGTGTTTCAAAGATTGAATTCTAATTTTCTAATTGGACAGCCTCAATTCTATCAATAGTTTTTAAGTTAAAACGTCAATGACCGTCTATTTTATAAATCAAACTTTAATTTTGATACACCTATTGATGTCATATAAACTGATATTTTGCGTGAATACATTATACGATTCAGATTACCACAATGAATGCACGGTGGGGCCCACAATGGGTGACGGAAACCCCATGGTTTATACCTCATCCGGAAATAACTTTTTCTCCTTTAACAATTAGGATGATTATACAGCTACTAGTACTTGTACTTTTCCTCATGTTGATTGATAACAATTTGCTTTTGATGCAGGATAACCCTTTAATTTTGGAGTGTTTTGATTTCAATAGCAGCGGAAATCATGTTCTCATCGGGTACCGTTTGGATTATTAGTGCTTTCATCTCTTCTTTTGTATACTTTTCATCTTCTTAAACTTTAAATGCCGTGTGATTTGGTATTACTATCTATATATAAATCCATTGATTCCATCAAGCTAGCTATGGTTCATAAATACTAACTCTGCAGGTTGTTTTTACAGTAAAATTCAGAAATCAATAGTGGATTTGGAAAAACTTCACAGAGAAAAAAATGGTGCAAATTTTATTCGGCCATCATCTCGTCACCATACTCATGAGAAGGTACTTGTTTCATACTCTGGAAGGGTATATACCGGCAGACTGCTTGTCCATCGTGTTTGAATGCTCTTACGATTAATGTATTCTGTAGGTTCTGAAGGGGCAACTGTTTGTGGACCATTTTTCTGAGAGGAAACTGTACAGTTTTCTTGATTATATTTCTAGTGGATTTGAGCTGAACTTTATGGTAGCTGTTGACTTCACTGGTAATCACCTTTCAATTGGAAACCACTTTATGATGCCTTTCGAAACAGAGGAAAACATACACTTTCTACTTCAAGTTACTTCGTTAACACTCTAAGGTTTCAACTTCTTCCAGCTTCGAATGGGAATCCGCACAGTGGAAATTCCTTGCATTACATTGATCCTACAGGACGGCTCAATGCTTACCAGCAGGTAAAGTTGTAACATTGTGTTGTCAAATCTTCGGTCATTTTTTCTTCATATATCACCTACATTTTATCTGGCTTGGTTAACAGAATTGTAGCCCCACTGAGATAGAAGAATTGTAGTCCCACATTTCTTTTCGCGATAGGATCAAATCATTATCTAATAGGGAAACTGCCGCGCCTAGTGGAAGAGAGAAGAGACCTCTTGTTGAGAATAATCACTGTAATGCTCAGAAAAATACAAAAATTATGAAAATACAGTAGGGAAATTCTAGCTCTTAGACCTAGTTGTTTACCGTGTTGTTAGGATGTTAGCATTCGAATAGTTGTGTTATGTGCATCCGTTTTGATATGTATGTTGTTGACAAAACTATATATCTTGATATGTTCTTTATATATTTTGTTATTTGAATGAACTCGTTGCAGGCCATAATGGAGGTTGGGGAGGTTATACAATTTTATGATTCAGATAGGCGCTTTCCTGCTTGGGGCTTTGGCGGAAGGACATATGATGGTTCAGTATCACATTGTTTTAACTTGAATGGAAGTGCAGGCAGTTTCGAGGTATAACAGTCTTGCTATTATTAACAAACTAATTTCTATGTATTGTTTAACTTTTCATATTTCAAGTTAGTACACGGGATGCCCACATTATACTACGAGTGGTACTCAAGAGTATATATCAAAAAAGGTTATACCTAGCACTTGGGCGAATAGGAAAAATAAGACAGTTATATTGTTGTCTAATGAAGAAGAGCATTTTTTGCTGTTGATTTTAAATCTGCAAATGAGATTCATTAGTGAATTGTTTTATGGTCCTCTGTTCTCGTAGTGTTTTACTTGATTCCATGTTTGTGTTATGTGTAAGTAGGTTTTATGGTAAGCCCTCTTCTTGAATGAGTGGGAGTTGCCTGAAATAGATACTTTGGGTCCCCGTTGTTTTGCCATAGTTGACTGTGCAGCTCTGAAGTGGCATGTGTCGATATCATCTTAACTCCCTGTATTTCTGGTGTATTCCACTGAAGACATGACAAAGTGAACTATTAGATTGGTTGGTTGAGAGGATTTGTGTAGCTAGGGTATTGTTTTCATGTGCCTATTAGTTTCTTTATCTTCATCCCTCACATGCCTTATTATTTTCTGAATCCTCCTTTCGAATAAATACATAACAACTCACGCTATATTAGATAGCATTGGAGGGACACAGTACTTTTTGTTGGCTAGCCGTTGTCACCAAATCATAGATCATTTCTGTGGACCTGAGAAATATAGAAATCAGTGTCATGCAGGCCTTTTTTTGGTTGTGTTAGTTATAGACTGTAAGATGCTAACATAGTTCTTTTGATTTATTCGTAATTTGCCTTTTTAGTCTGCATTTGCCAGCCTAATAGGAAGGTCTAAACCTTTTTGAATTGCTAGTAAAAAGATAAATCTTTTTCATATTTTTCACACTGTACTTCCTCACCTAGTAATTTTGCGTACATGTCCTCCTGTTTCTCCTCCTTTTTTCTGTGGCAATATTGTTGCATACATTGGAAAACCATACTCGTGTGGGAATTCATCGTGATTCTCAGTCAGTATATTGCTCATATTTTTCATTCCAGTGACTGATACTCGTGGAATCGTGGATAATAATGCTGTTGTTTAGTATGCTAAACCATAGATGGTTATTATGCCTGCAATAAATAATTAAAATGGTCAATAAGCCTTTTTCAGGTTGAAGGTGTAGAAGGGATCATGGCTGCGTATGCTAGTGCTTTGCGCAGTGTTACTCTTGCTGGACCCACTTTGTTCGGCCAAGTTATCAACACTGCTGCAGATATCGCTGGTCATTCCATCTCCTGTACCAACAGCAAGTATTTTGTCTTGCTTATCATAACGGTACAGATTAAACGATCAAAATTTTCCTTTTCCCTAGTATTTTTTATTCTTTCTGGAGGTAATAAATGTTTCACTAACAGGATGGCGTCCTTACTGATCTCGAAGAAACTAAAAATGCTTTGGTTCGAGCATCTGATCTACCCCTCTCGGTTCTTATTGTTGGGGTTGGTGGTGCAGATTTTAAACAAATGGAGGTCTGAACTTCTTTCTGGACTTAAACCCCAACATCACCTTTTGTCTCCGTTTTCTATGTTGCAGTTCCTCGAAATTCTGGTCAAGATTTTGTGTAGTGTAATTCTTGTTATCTTTCAGATCCTTGATGCTGACAACGGAGAAAGATTAGAGAGTTCTACAGGAAGGATAGCTACACGAGACATTGTACAGTTTGTTCCCATGCGTGAAGTGCATGGTGAGTTCATGCCTATTTTTCCCCCATCTGGCCATTGACAGATAACTAGAATCTAACTTCTAGCACAATCAGTTCTTTCTTGCTTTCTTGGGTTGGGTACATAAAGAGATTCGTAACGAAGATATTTCCTTGTGTTTACATTGGTTTGCTTTGTTACAACCCCAATACATGGCATAGGGAAATCTTTAGTGCACACAGAATACAGGCACACCACTTCCATGTTTCCGCACCCACACGCATGCACACACTCCCCACTTCTAGACATGCATGGTTGTGTGTTCTGAAAATGAGTGTCCATTTTTATGACTTTTTTGTCTAACAAACAGCTATATGTGCGAAATTGAAACCCCATAATTTTTCCGCATGTGCTGGTTGACTAATGCTGAAGGCATCGTAATTTCCTCTGTGAACGATGAAATTAACATCGCCCTTGGTTAACGGGAGTAACAGAAGGTGTTCAGAGTTTGATCCAATTGTATGCCTTGTAGACTTGTAGCATGGTTACCTTACCGGACTAGCACGCACGTACATTTGGGTCGATATATAATAATAGCATCAGACAAATCCAAACAAGTGTTGCGAATAAATAATAATATATCCCAACATACCATAGATGCCAAGTTTTGTGGGGTTTTCTATCACAGTTCATCATAATTGCAAAATTTTCAACGTATAACATGTGGTTCCCTTGAATTTGTAGTCCAATTTGATGTTCAAATCTACCAACGTAGGAACTTCCAATTATCATCTTTTGATCTATTTTTATTCCAAGCCTTCTGGAAACGAATGTCGATTTACGGCGTCATACTGCCTACTGTTGTTATCCAAATTTGACATTTCTGGGAAGGTTTTTTCTACTGTCCCCTGCTGCCACAAGGTTACTCACATGTCTGCAGGATACATTTCATAACTTGAACAGGGTTTTAAAAAATTTCCTTTACTAGAAACAGATGCGGTAGCTTCATTTCTTCTCCTGAAGGGTCCTTAGGGAAATTCACAAGATGCAAGTTTTCATACCAAACCCCGCAATACCACCTGTGTGTGTGTGGTGTGGTGTGGCGTGGCTTTGGCTTGTATTTAGCTTGGTTAGCCGTTAAGAAACTTTTTTATGGTTATTTGCCTTTTGTTTCTATGTTCTATGCTTCTAACACAGTGTTGCCGACTAATTTTCTTCATTCCCTCCCCCCCCCTCCCTGTAGGTGGGCAGATAAACATTGTTCAGGCTCTGTTGGAAGAGCTCCCTGGTCAGTTCTTGACTTACATGCGGACTCGAGACATTAAACCACAACCTGTTACTGCACCAGCCTCAGCTCCTCCTCAAGATCATCCATATGTGGTCTAGTTGATCCCTGAAAGGAACTTCCAAAATTGCAGTGAGCAGAACCTCATTTCTCATGAAGTCTTGGTTGATATTATGTCCTGAAGCAATTAAGTATTGAGATTGGGCTACATACAACAAATACTCCGATACACAAGATAGGGAGTGAAAAGGAAAGAAAAGAAAAGAATAGTAGTAAATGTTTAGGAAGGAGAAACAATAGTTGATCCAGCAAACAATATTGCAAGTTTGTTTTAAAATACTGTCGAAGAAAAGAAAAGAATTGTAAATTGCTTAGGATTTTTTCTTAGGCAGGCATGGGCTAGTGTCTTTTTCTTTTCTTTTTTCGTGCATGTGGCTTCTTGTAGTAGGTGCTCTAAAACTGGTCTGTATAACCAGTTCTGGCCTTAAGACTCTTGGGAACATGTGTTTCAAAAATCCAAGCATTCCCACCCCCGAATTGTTGCTCCATTCCTACCGCCGAACTGTTATAAGTATCTAAAAGCAGTGCAGGAGAAGGATCTTATAAGGGCTCACTTACATAAGCCTTATGTAAGGGATTTGTCGTTCGAGATTGAATTTCAATGATCCGAGACAATCCGAACCGTTAAATGTATTTAAAACATGTTTTTAAGGTCCACCGCGAGGATTCGTAAAAAAAAAATACCCGATAGGGCTTGATCCAATCAGTTTTTGAAAATACGCTATGTATAACGTTTTTATCGAAAAATGCTTGGATCAAGCCCTTTCGGGTATTTTTGTTTTATGAATCTTCGCGATAGACCTTAAAAACACATTCTAAATGCATCTAACGGTTCGGATTGTCGAAATTCAATCTCGAACGAAAAATCCCTTACATAAGCTATGTAAGGGAGCCCCTATAGGATCTTCTTCCAAGCAGTGCATATCACAGCCACTAATAAAAACAAGCTAGCTTGCTAAAATCCCCATTTTTTGCAAAATTGAGTGTGACCAAATTGCGAACCCAAAAATCGTATCCTGCATTTCAGCAAAATTATTCAACCGACGGAACAAATTTGGAAAAGCATGAACTCTGGGTTGTAAAGTACTGCAAAATTGGGAGAACAAATACTATTCAAAAAGCTGATAAAAAAAAAATACTATTCAAAAAGAAAAAACTTATCTTAATATAATTCAAGTCGTCCTCTTGATTGACAAACAAGGGACAGATCTGAAAAGTGATGTACCAGTTGTAATTTTCCAACATTATCTTATTCATAGTTATAGTACCCCTCCGTCCCATAAAGTTAATCACTTTTGGGACTGCGTGTCATTTCTAAATTGCATATATCTTTCAATTCATAATGTTTTATGTGATTTTCAAAACTTTGCTTAAAATAACTAATTGAAATCTATCAAACGAGATCCATATTGCTTATATAAAACATTACGGATTCAAAGATATAGACAATTTTTTCGTAGGGCTGGAATAGTGAAAGTGTCTAACTTTCCGGGACGGAGGGAGTATATCAAATCAAGTCAGCCCAGAACACTTACTGGCACCCGAAAATAACCAAGTAGACCGGCACTTCGAGACTGAAACAAATGAGCATTATTGAATTCTTATACAGATTTGGATTAGATTGAAAACCAAAAGAATATGGTGCAATAGAACTTTCTCATGTAGCCAAAAAGCAGGAGAACAAAAAAAAAGAAAACGAAAGCATTAAGAAATTTGGCTACCCGATTGAACTCCCAAATCCACGAATATCCAACAGTTTCCATTGAAGAGAAGGGCAACCACCAACCAGGGAGACTCTACTGACAGATAGGATCCATCAGCCCATCCTTCTTTACGACGGTAAATACCAAAACAAAAATCCTTAAATACACCAAGTTTCAAGCTTTAACAGGACGACTTGTCAATCAACAGAACTTCGCAATGCTCAGTTTCCCTTCAAATGGACTTGCCGCTTCAGCAATCCACATCATGTACAATAGCACTATGCGCAGCTAAAACTTGAAATGGTAGAGAAGCACTCCTCGAAATCAGGTTTCAAGCATACTAATGATGTCTGTGACGATCCTTCTCCCTTGAATAAGAGGAACCATGGTAGTCGCGATCTGCAGAAACTGAAACTCAGTGCTTAAATTTTTTTAACTAAACATACTTGATCAGTCAAGATTTAAGCAAAATAAAATACCAACCACGAGATGAATGATGCTTTGATTTGTCTGAATGCCCTCCTGCATTTAAAAAGATGACAGATCAGATACAAAAAGTTACATCAGGACACTGTTTGTTTGACTCGACTGATTGTGTAACATAATTTCATAGGACAACCAATCCTAGAGGAGGTGACTGCGTAGTGGGTTATAATGTTTTGTGAGGTATAATAGCCGATGGATATCTACTCCTAGGCCCAATGCTACAATTAAACGTGGGATTTGTGATCCCGTTATATTTGTAGTCCAATCTGATGCTTTCATCAGACAAGCAAACGCAACCTATAAGAAAGTAAAATGACTGCAAGTTTGCAACATAAGCACATCCATAGAATTATAACTACAGCGATTGGTGATAGCGGTTGAAAATTGATAACCAACCTGAATCCCTTCCTTTGTCCTTGGAACGGTAACCTCTTTCCTTGACTTTGTCTCTATCCCTTTCGGCGTCATCTCGCTCTCGTTCCCTATCAGAATCCCTTCCTCTATCACGTTCCCGGACCTTTAGTCTCTCCTTTTCCCTTTCCCTGTCTCTGTCCCTTTCCTTTTCCCTATCCCTCTCCTTGTTCCGTTCCCCACTTGCTTCTGCCCTATGCTCAGTCTTTGATTTGGGCACAGGCTCTTCTCTTGCCTCTCCTTCATTAGGCACGATTTCAGAATCATCACCACTCCTCTTAGATGCTTTTAACTTGTCAAGTGCTGCTTTAATAATTGCACCCTTGGACCCTCCGGATTCCAGATTAGTTGTAGCCAGAGCGGCCTTGGGAGTACTGGCATCAGTATTTGCAGGTGGGTCACTCAGCGAACCTTCCTAAACAAAAGAATAATGAGATAAAAACTTCAATTACAAACCAAACTTTATTTGATCCCTTCTTCGTGAGAAATTAAATCAAACCACCTACAGTCCATTAAAGACAAGTAACCATGAAGCTGTAGGAAAAAGTAGCAAACAGAATCATAATCACGCCCTGCAGAACATAATTTTCTTACACTTTATTTTCGCCTCCCCATTCAAGCACGTCGGCATTCATTTATTTGGATATCGGATTTCAATATACATCTTACGAAGACTAATACACAAACAAATCTTGGTATATAATTCACACATCATGCCCTTTTCACACATTCACCAGCCCTAGGGGGTCACTGGAATTTTCCTCAACTGTTTGTTTCACGGCAGGTTTTTTTTTTTTTGTTTTTGAGAGAGAGCAAGCTTACCTTCGGAACTGGCCGAGATGGCGAATCCCATGATTTGTTAGATGTCGCAAATGATTCCCCATCCTTACAGACAGGTATGTATTTAGCCTTAGGGAGGCTATACAGACGGGCCAGAACTCTGCAAACTTCATCAATACCAGATTTGTCCGCATCAAAAGCCTTCCACCATGGTGGATTCTCAGGGAGTGGCACCTGGAATCTCCTCGCAGCAGCATATACAACTCCACAGGCCACAACTTCACTCTTGAACCGCACACATAATGTCGTACGCAAACTGCTCAAAAAGATAAATGAAACAATATAATGGACCATAAATTAATGAATAAAAACTCTCGCCGATCAAATAAATATATGAACAAACTCTCAAATTTGGAAGAATCAAGTAACAATCATGTTTCCATGGAAGTAAGTTAGACATATGGCTTTATCCAGGAAGGTTCTTAGAATCACTGAACAGATAATGATAGATCAAGTAACTATATCTATAACCATACAAAAATAGGGGGCAAACAATAATGCACAAAGTCTACCTGGACAGCCGCTGCAGCCATTCCACAATATACATGGTCAAAAGACATAATTTTCCTCTCGACAAGTAAAGAAATTTCATCAAAAGGAACAGATGTGTCATCCTGGCAAATGGGATGTTTAAATGGAACTATTCCATGATGGCATCCGTGCCATGGTATCTTAATCCAACTTCCATCTTCAAGGACTCGGGGATACTTAAAAAAATTCAAAATTGTTTATATATCTCTTCTATTTTCTTGGATAAATAGTGTTCACAAAGTGCCTTGGATAAATATTTCATGCATAGTTCACAGTAAATTTGCGTTGCAAAATTTGATGCTGCATGTATGCCCAACTAAATGTATCAGACATGGAGCCCAAACCCTATGTTAAGGAGAATCTATGTAAGATAGGTATCTAACTCCAAAGTCAGGAGGGTAGGATTAACTTAATCAAACGATAGCTACGTGACTAACTTTCAAATCCATACTCTATACAGCACTCCCTCAAACTTTTGATATATTCCCTCCGTCCCGCAATGTTCGGGCTTTTTGGGGAATCCAACTATCCAAGGAACATCATCATTACAAACTAAAAAGAATTTAGTTTCCCACCATACCCTTGATTTGACTTTTTTCACAAAACAGTGTTTCAAGGTTGATGGTACTTCAAAAAAAAAGGGCAACAAAGGAAATGTATCTAATTATGCCTAGTGAAAAGTCAAAATGGTCATATATTTTGGGCCAAGAAAATGGGATGGAGGGAGTATTTTTCTTTCTTTCATCACCATCAACAATGGAAAGCAACACATCAGACACCAATCTACGAAAATTGCATGTTACCCCAAAGTGTTTAAAATCAATGCGTGCTTCCAACCAATCCTTAAAATGACAGGAAGATAGTCCACAATTTGGCTGCCTGTTCATACTGCAGTACCAACAGTGATAATTCTTAGCCCTCTGCAGATTGCAAATTATTTTCACTTGTTAGGATCTGTTGACATCGAGAAAGAAAGAAAGAAAGAAGTACAAAGGACAACATGAAAAAAAGGGTTAGTCGGCGGAAGAAACGCCTAGGTCGACTAGTCGGGGACTAGTCGGGGCCTAGAGATTAGTCGGTTTTTCTATTTTTTCCAAAAAATACCTCCCCACCTTGCCCAAAGATGGAGCAAGAAATGACATTAGACTAAAGTAGCAAGTGAAAAGTAAATAGTAAGTAACTAAGTTGCATAATAGGAGCTCCTCGTTCGGGAGCATTTGGGAAAAATTAATAAACATGAAATAGAAGAAAGTGCTATAATTCATAATTCCTATCAATTGCAATTATCGTTTTAATGAATACAAGCAAATAGTAGGTTTATAATAAATGCTCGAGCAAATTTGGGCGAATATTTTTAATAGAGTAATATCTTATCACTACTTCATGAACTCTTGCTTGATATAGTTTACTTGTGTTCTTTTCGGATTTATATGCCTAAGCGGTTCTATCCTAGTTGAGAGCAGGTTACTTTCTCCATGGAGAGCAAGGTTCCTAAGAGAGTCTGTCTTGGGAGCGCGAGAGCGAGGTTCTGAGGTGAATTCGCCACCTTGATAGGAGGTTCTTGCAACAAAGGCAAGAAATACTCCCTCAGTCCCCTTTTGATAGTCCCCTACGAAAAGGCGCGCAATTTTCTACGAAAAGATAAAGTACTTCCACCTGTAATTTTTTTGGATTTTTTTGCATTAGTTCCTATAATTTGGCACAAAGAAACTTGAAAAATCATGTACGAAAGCACTTTATTTTTTTAAAATCCGGGGATAAATCTTGACACAAATCCAAATTTACCCTTCTTTTTCTAGTATTAAACTTAAATCTGAAAGTCGCAAATCACAATGGCTGATTGAAAACTTGCAGCTTTTAAAATGCAAATATTATGGATCCTTAAACACTTGGATTCCTCAAAAAAACGGGCCAAAGCATAGGGACAGATGGATTCTAAAGCCATGTAAACTACCAAGTACCAATGTACACCCAAATCTACCATCGTTCCAATCGTGTTAGGATTTGAAATAGGGATTGGAGACATGGATTTGAGATATATTGTGAGTCACATCTCAAATTTACTATATAGGCATGAGGCGCCTCAATGCAAATTGGAGAAAGACTGCAATGCAAATCATGTTTACATTTTCTCATTCGAACCCTTATCTTGATTCCTATTGAGTTTAGACGTGTGTTGTTGTAATCCAAACATTTTCAGGCGTTGAAGAGGTCCTTGGGCTTGAGAAAGCCAATACTTTTTGAAGGCTTAACGAGTATCTAAATTACATACGTGCTTTTGGATTTGTAAATCCAGATATATTGAAGCTTGTTTTGGAAATATACCAAGGCTTGGAAGCCAACTTGTGGAAACATTTTAAAACAAGTCTTTATTGTCAGAATTTAACAATTTGACTCTCTTTTCAACTCTAGACATGTTGTGGGTTCTTTAGATGTTTTCAACACTACATTTCAAAATTCTCAACTTTAGCCCTATTAGCAATCACGCGGTTACTTGGAGTTCAACTTACCTTCCCAAAATTTCTAGAAGCTATATTGTAGATGAGCTTTGATGTAGCTTTTTCTCGATATTTGGCCTCGTTTGGATTCAAATTGCAGGGGATGTATTTTTTTATCCAAAATAGGTCATCAGACTTGATTTTCTTGGAGTACAACTCATAGTTGCTATCTCTACAAAATTTCAGGACCGTCAGACTTGATTTTCTTGGATTTTTGCCTCATTTGTGGTGGACCTTGTTGTCAAAATTGTTCCTTCCAACATTGAGTTTTGGTTCTGACCAGGAGTGTAGACGCCTTCTCCACAGGTGTCAACACATTTGGACAGAATACTTGCTGAGAATGTCTGGTGTTGGACACTATTTTAAAAAATGTGAACCCCATTTCCAAGAAGTATTTTCTTTATTACTCAATTTAAATTGGTTTACTCTTCAACTCTCCTAAGTATTACTACTTGACCATTTACTCAGTGTGCAACATTTGGTAGTCTATAATCACCTATTTACCTTTACTGGCTTCAGTCTCGAACGCGGAAGCAACAGTTCAAGTCAAGGTTTCTGAATACTGTACCGGAATAGGTACCGGTTCTTACTAGAACGGTACATACCGATACCAGACTACCGGTCAGATACCGGGTACCATTTCGGATTTAGTGCTACTACATAGATATAGCTAAAATCAATAATTTTTTTTACGTGCCATCTAATTCGTCCTACTCGTACTTGAATCTCAAAAATCATACTCTCATTAGATTATCTTTATTCTATTCAAAATATTGAATTTAACTCTCATAACTACCAAAGTTGAGATTTTTCTTATATCAATAAGCTGAACCAATTCTTGATGAGCACAAGACTTATTCTAATTCCAAGCCCTTAAAGTTGAGAGTTCAAACTTAAAGCTTCCCTTTTCAAAAAAATTTAAAAAAATGAATCTCACAGGAAAAACCTTCCCAGTCAATTCAATTTCCCACAGGCAACAATAACCATTTAAAATAAAGTGAGATAAAAGGAAAATTGTTGGTCATTTTGTGATATTAGGGTTCCCATGATATAAAGGTTCTCTACCAAAGCTGACACCAGTCTCTCTCTCTCTCTCTCCTCCCCTGATAGCCGATATGCATTTATTATACAGACCCAGAAGTGCAAAATGGTACCGGACAGAATCCTCAATCCTCATTACCGCCATCTTGCTCGGGATTGGCCGGAATTTCCGGTACTCGCCGGTAAGCACCGGCATTGGAGCCGGGATGGTATTTCATATTTGATCCGGTACGTACTAGCCAGCACGGAACAGAATTTTAACCCTTGGTTCACGTCATGGCACTAAAATTTGCTGCGTTGATTTTCAATTTAGCAAACAGCCGTTGAGCTTTCACTCCTTGTAGTTTCAAGCAATCTCTACATGTAAGCATGAGCCTCTCTATGAAAAGACAGTTGCTCACCTAAACAAATGGACATATCTTTTGCCCTCCCTAAAAATTGATAAGTTGGTAAGAAAGCAAATATCAAGTGTTTTAAACCAATGTTGGAGCAAGAAAATAGAACTCAGTGTCTTATGCATACACACACATTCAAGGAAAAAAGTAGAATGAACAAAAGGTTTTAATATTGGCAATATAAAAGGAGAAGAATCAATAAACATACCTAACTCCACATTGTTCAAAACAAAAATGACAGCTAACCATGGTTGTGGGGTGTTGATGAATAACACAAGTATAGACCTATCTTCGAGCATTACGTATATGAAGAGGTCTCCTCATACCAAAACTAAGAAACGTAAGTTTCCTAAATTACGAGCCTATTTATGTATCGTGTGTAACTCTAAATTTGTAGAATATACGCAGAAACTTACCTGTCGTTAGCAAGATTCCAAGCTTCTTGTCTCAGTTCTGGTGGCGTCCCTAGGGCTGCAAGGTAGTTTGATATAAATTTATGAGGATGTTCAACATGGCAGATGAAACCCATCTCCTTCAATAAATGCCTCTCTGTTCTATTTAGGTCCATCTTCAACTCCGCATATTTCTGCCAATAGGCAAGACCAAACCAAGATTACAACTTGATTTTAGAAAATAGACTTCAGTTCTTGCGAGTTCGTCTAATTAAAGTAAACAAATCATCATCAAGAGGAAAGAAAGGAAAGCGAAAAAGAGAAATTGAATTTCTAGTGAATAGTTACAGTGTTAAAAAAAAAACAAGCAGATTGGTGTTCTGAGTGCAGATTATCAGTAAATGTCCGAGAAGATATGCTAACCTTGGAATATGGGTCCAAATGCTCTACTGGTAAGCTCTCCCTCCTACACTCCATTCTGTGGAAAACAATGAGTACCTGTCTTGCTTTTCTAGGACTTTCCTCAAGCTTTGATGCAAGCCAAACACAACTAGCAGCAACTCTCTGTCAGAAAATAAGATCAGATTCTGCAACGTAAAGCACATACATATAATGTTGTGTCGAACAAAATTAAGTCAATCAAAGTAAGTAGAAGAATACCTTCACATTGAAGCGAACGAACGATTTCTTGCAGTAGAAGCGATGAAACAGAACCTGACCAGTAGCCATTACTGCTTGAGGTCTGTAGAGAAAAAGATTAAAGGAAAACACCAGCAAATATGACATAAGGTACTGCCATTAATAAAACTGGTTCAAAAGCAACTGGTTGCCACGGATTTGGCCGAGTCTTGGTTTAAGGCAACCTAGGAATTATCGGCAAGTCTATTGGTACACAATACTTGTTTATGAAAGGCGAATGACTGACTTTACGGTCGCCTTTTGATCTTTTCAACTTTTGGGAGCATAACTGCATAACATTAAACTGAGGACACACACACGAAAACAAAACAAAAACAAAAACAAAAACAGCAGCAATAACAATAATTATAAGCAGAGGATACAGTCTTAGTAAAATGCCGCTTTCTTGGATGAGGTCGCAACCGTAAATCCTGAGGGTTGTCTCGGTTGTTTCGTCTATGCCATCTTTCCTTGAAGGTGAATCCTGCAGCTGCTCATCAGTCAGGTAGAAGGTGTCGATTGCTGTGTAAATCATGGTTGATAAGACCTCAACAAGCTTCAATAAACTGTAAACTGCAAAGGTTAATTCAACATTTCAGTTACCCTGCAGAATCCCAACCAATTGAGCAAAACAAACACTCCTCTCATAAACAGGACCAAAATATTACTCCCTCCGTCCCATAATTTTGGTCCATTTTTCCTTTTTTGGACGTCCCAAAATCTGTCCACTTTCCTTTTTTGGATGTCCTAAATTGAGTCATTTCCTTTTTCGCCCTTTATCTCCACATTCAAATACCAAAATGAGGGGAAAATGTTTGAGTCTAAAAAAGTTCATTGCATTTCAAAAGGGAGGTTAAATTTGGAAGTTTATATGAAGAGTAATGATTGTGTCTCCTTAAAATGCTAGATTCCCAAACAGGAACTAAAATTTTGGGACGAAGGGAGTACATATTTAGAGATAAGCGAAATATGACCACGGATGACGCCACCCTTCGCTAAGGCTATTCTGCTACTTGTCATATGTATGTTTTAGTATTGGTAACAGTTTTGCCACACTGCCCAGAGACACAAAACGCCACAAAAACAGAATCGCAATACACATTTTCACAGCTATCAATACATAAAGCACAGATTTTGATACACCTTATACGCATATGGATGCCTTTTTATCATATCAACCACCACCCTTAAGATGGTTAACAGTTATATACGAGCAGCGGCAGAGTCACACTAAGACCAGTTGCCCATACTGCACTTCCCAATAACTTCAATTTTGCTCTTAAATAATAAAGATCGTGACAATTTGTATCCCGCATATTTACATATATTTCCCTTTTATATCACTTACATCCCTAATATCTTTGTCAAGTTTGCGAAAAAATTCTCCTAACTTATTTGTTTTACATAAAGACATTATCTGTATGTACTTTGTAGCAAATTTTACGGTTTTTCATTTCCTTTATATTGTTGTTGTTTGCTATACGTAAAAGATAGAAATTCTAAGAATGTGTGTTTAATGGTGCCCCCACAGAGATAAATTTCTGGCTACGCCTGTATACGAGTTACCATCAATTCAGTCCCATTCCACATGTTTTAACACCTAACACTAGACCACATACGCATAATTTATTATTTGAACACAATTTGAATATATATATATATATATTTATATAGGAGCCGGTTTCGGGAACACATAAAAAAACACTCAATCTCAGCCCTTGAAATCAAGGGCTGAGATTCGAACAAGCACAAAAAAAATTAATCCAGCATTCTATCTCTCTCCCAACTCCATCCCACTCCAGCGCTCTCTGTCTCTCCCCTCCCCCACACCTTTCCTCTCCCCCTCTCCCGCGACCCTTATCCGGCGAACCGAACTTCGGTGATGGCGACCCATCTCTTGACCTCCCCTTGTTTTGCCAGAAAAAGAAAATAAATTTTCTTTTCTCCAACTGCATCGAAATCTGCTCTCTCATTCGATGTAAACACACCAAAAGGACGGGATCTTCAATGTAAACAAACAAAAGACAACGCATTGCTAATTAAAAACTTCAACTGCATCCCCAGAAGGATTGTTAATACAGTAATTAAAACAATACATTAAAAATCCATATGAAAAATTGAAAATCATATCAATTTTGGCGTGGCCGCTCTGTGCCATATAGCCACGGGGTTTGCCTTAATTCAAGTAAAGTTCCTACACGAGATTCCACGGAAGCCACCTTCGTTGAACCCCTTATTTTCCACCCGAAACCCCTCAACGTAAATTTTGCCTTAAAAACCCCCAAATTTTGCCTTCAAAAGAAGGGAAAAGCTGCTAGTGGTGGTTTGGTGAAAGAGAGAGTTCGGGACTTACACGTGCTCGGATAAGCTGAAGGAAGTTGCAGGAGTTGATACGATTGCGGACGATGATTTTTTACCCGTGCGTCTGCGTTCTCGAGTGGAAGAGAGAGGGATGGAAGAGCGGAGATGGAGATGGGTTCGCCGGAGTCGGACTCCCCGGAGATGGGTCACCGGGGATGGAGGGGCCAGGGGAGGGAGTGTGGTATCGTTAGGTTAGAGAAGGAGATGGAGAAGGCGGAGATAGTGTTCTTAATCTCAGATTTCAAGGGTTTCTTTTACGTGCTTTTATACTTGTCCATCTCAGTCGTTGAAACCGGATTCGGGGATTAGTGTAGCATCCGAGCCGTTGATCTTGGTGATTAATGGCTCGGATTTCACGTTGACAATTAATGGTTCGTATCATGTAAGTGTCGAGATGAAATCATGACAATTAGTTGCCCAATCAATGACTCGGAAGTTAAACTACAACTCCGTAGTGCAACTCGGAATCCCCAATTTCATTAAAACCAATGGTTGAGATTAAATCTTCAAGAATAGCACACACGTTCTCTCCCACTCTCCACAACTGATCAAATTTGTTCGGAAGCCTTTTTGCCCATTTTCAAAAAAAATTTTTAAAAATAATTTTTCTTCTTCTAATTATTACTTACATTTCTCTCTCCACGCATTACCTCATTTTTCTCATTTTTTTTTCTCTCTCTCTCCAATCATTTCCTAATTATTCTCATTTTTTAAAATCCAACCAAATACTATCTAAAAAATTCTTCTCAAAATTTTCTTTCCAAAACCCATCCAAACACAGCCTACATCTCCCCAGTCCCCACCCCATCTCACATTCTCTCTCTAACACACGGACACCATTCCCATAGGCGGCTCTACATTGTTCTAAGGGTGTTTTTCTTTTATTCGTCATATCTAATTATGAGGGAGGGAGGGAGGGAGGGAGGGAGGGAGAGAGGGAGGAATGAGACTCAATTCCGGGATGCATTGTGGAGCATCCAAGAGCTCTACCGCATGGCTCTGAGTTTTCTGAGGCCTAAGGCTAAAGCGAACATTTTTAAATGGGCCCTCAATCTAATTTGCATAGTTAAAAATACTTAGGAAAGTTCCTTTCATATAGAAGTCATTACAACCATTTGAGAGCATACCCAAAATTGATAACCATTATTCCACCCTTTTTAAGTGGCATGTATAAGAATACGTGTATTTTCAAATTTCCAAAAGTATATTTCTCTATATAATTAGCACTTTAATTTTGTGCAAAATTTTTTTTATAAGAATCTTCAAAAATATATTTGTTTACATCCAATAAAATACACGTTTCTCAAAGGGACATTTAAAAAGGGAGGGAAGGACTACACCATATAAAAAACTATCATTGAAAGATCACTTTCCTCGCTTTTTTAGTTGCAAATGTACTAATTAAACTTGCATAATCAAGTTTCTCCATTGTAGTTTTTATTCGATTCAGCTAAGCATTGATTGGGTCATGCGTGGGTTAAGAAGGTTGTAGGGTATTCACTAAAAAATAGAAGAGCTGATGTAACTGGACCTAAAAAAAAAGAATTAAGAGGAAGAAGAACAATAGTCAGTAGTGCGATGATATTTCTCGATAAAAAAAGTTACTCCCTCTGTCCCTTTTTAAATGTGTGCTTTGGGAAACGTGTATTTTTTAGGACGTAAAAAAATGTATTTCTACTCAAAAATTTTGAAATTTTTTTGCACCAAATTAAAGTACTCTTTGAGCACTTTAATTTGGTGTAAAGAAAGACATAAAATTGTATAGAAAAATACATTTTTTAGGGGTTTGAAAATGCACGTATTCCCATTGTACACATTTAAAAAGGGACGGAGGGAGTAGTACTCAGTAGGCGATGATCTTTTAACTTCTTTTTTGACACCTAGGCCCCTTTAGTTTATCATAATAACATAATAGGGGCCAAATCATATCATGCTTCGGCCCTTTCACTTGGGCTTTATTTTAAATGTGGCCCTTAAATTATTAACTTTAATTTTTATTAAGACAGAGCTTTAGCCCAAAGCCGGCAAGGTGGCTTTACGAGCTTTAGCCCAAAGCCGACTCTACAGAAGATTAACTTTCTCCACCACATGTAGTTCTTGAAGTAATGTCACACTTATTACTCATCGAAAGAGGCTAACCCTGCCACAATCCTATGCGTTTGAGGTGTCACATGTGGACAAGCTCGAAATTTTTATCGCTGGCGTGCAAACTTTTATGGTCTGGGAGTGTGGACCTATGTTTTCATAAATAATTTCAAATTACCTATAAAAATGTTGCTTTACTAGCCCATACGAGCTTTTTCACTTAAAAATCATTAAGAACATACAAAATTTACGTGACTGAAACATATTATACATCATTTCCCTTGTCAAAGTTGATGAACACAGATGCTTGGGGGAGAAATTGAATAATCATATGATTTTATGATACCTCTAACTCAACATTGATCTACACAATTTCACAAAGTTAACAAATTCCATACTTCACAAATCATCCTTGAAGTGATTACTCCCCAAATATACAACTTTCATTTTCCCATTCAAATCCCAAGTGGACTCAACACTACTTCCAGCCCAAACACAAAGGCCGAACTTGTTTGCTCACTTAACAAAGTAAGGGAGGTTGATGACATAGAGCAAGAAATAGGCCCAAATGACCCCAGAAATCCCACCAAAGAAAAACCCACCAGTGAACTTGGCCCATCCCTCAGCAGTCTGCAGCTGATCAGGCTCCTTCTTCCTTCCAGTCAGTGTTAGTGAAGGTGCAATTGATGGCTCCCCTTCTTTGAATGAAGAAATCCCATAAATGGTCAAGCAAAGGCTTAGGATGACTACAAGGCCTGCAGCTGCTAGAGACCCAGCTGGCCCTGCAATTTCTGTGTTCCTCAATGGGCCGGTTTTTACGAATGGGCCCACCAGGAAGAATCCGTGGGCCAGGCCGACCTCGACTCCTCGGAGAAGTGGGCTTACGGCTGTCCGGTAGGCCGGTAGGTTGGAGAGGTACCAAGCGATCAGTGGGCTTGACGTCACCGGAGTCTCGAGGCTTCCGATGAATGGGTCACCATTGATGGGCTGGACAACTTGGTAAGTGGGCTGCACCAATGGTGTAAAAAAAAAGATTCTCCATTAGTTCAATTCAAGCATTAGTAATGAACGAAACAATCATTAATTAAGACAGAAAATTAGGATAACAATAATACAATTAGAGAACTTATAATGGAAAGAAACACCAAATGATAAAAGAGTAATGCTACAGACAATTTTAAAACAAACTTCCGGTAATAACTGTGTCCAGAACCGTTGAATGCACATGGGTTCACATATATCCAATAGCTCGGGACACAATTGTGTCCGGCGTTGTATTTGATGGTAAAATAAGTCGTGATGTTATCATAGAATTTAAAATTTTTAAGGAATGTAAATGTCATCTTATGCACGGAAAGATGTCTAATAACAACTAACTATTGAGCAAAATAAGAGTGGGTCTTACGAAATCAGTTGTCCAATACCCTTCTAGAGCTGATATTCAAACTTTAATTTAAGAACTCCAAATTTGCAACATAAGAATTATGTGTTTTGTTAAGCAATTAGACTACAGTTTTTTTTTTTGTTGTTCGTCATTCCTAATCTATTACATGGGGTAGGGGGAATGAGACTCGATCTTGAGACGCAGTGTGGAGCATCCAAGAGCTTTACCGTATGAGTTAGCCATCACTCGCAATTAGACTACTATTGAGAAGAAAAAACATCCAATTATCTGAGTATTGCTGGTTTTGTTTAGGAAAATGTTACGGAGACAGATCCAGACACAGATGCCTACATAGCCATCCGAGGAGCGTCGGTCTAATTTCCATTGCCTAAGTCCAGTGCATCGAATGGTTCTAAACGACAAACACTGCTCTTTAGTTTAAGGGAGGAATTGATATTTCAAACTCTATTCAAGCAACACAAGAATAGAAAGCAGTCAAAGGTAGAAAAGCTCTCTGCTTGCTCACCTTATCTGCCTGGATTGCTTTGATGGTGAAGGAAGACTTCCTCCTGGAGGGCAAAACTGTCAATGGAGATCCAGAGATACCCTTGGGGACAACTTGTCCCCTTGTTATGGATGAAGCAAAGCTGGTTCTGAGCTGAGCACTGGCCATAGTGGAAGCAGTGGCTGCCATTGTTGCCCTTTTCTTGGAAACACTCCTTAAAACTAAAACAGTAGGGGGTACATAAGAAATTGGGGTGGTGAGAGAATTCAAGTTTTTTTAGGGCTAGGCAAAGGAAATATCTTTGCCCACAAAAAACTTGTGGTTGTTGGGGCAGATGGGTTGAGCTTGCACATTTTTCATTGGATGAGTGGTGTTTTGGACCTTATCCCCTTATCCACATTAGCTGGGGCTAGATATTGGACTGAAGGCAAAGGTATTTGATCAAAATAGCAATGTTATTAACAAAGATGGATATGGATATGCATGTAGCAGATACAGATGTGTGCTGAACCGTGCGATGCACGTGGGTCTTACACGGTAAATGTGGAGTACACAGACAACGAATAGTTTAGGATATGTTTGTGTCCGAAAATGTGCATATCCATATGTGTCTTTGGCATTTTTGGCGATTAAAGTATTACTAGCATAATGGTTATACAAATATTACAAGGTAAATACCTAATAAGTGGAAGTGGTAGTCTTTATTTTATCACTTCAGAGTAGAAATCCAGTTAAAATGACTGAAATTGTTTTCTTCTGGTGCTAAAATGTTATAGTGGCTTAAATATAAAACAGAGTTATCATCACAGTCATCCTATCGAACCTTTTATTTTTCTTTATTTTGAAAAAAAACAAAACCCTTTAATAGGAAAAACTACTGGCAAAAAAAACCCAAAAAAAAAAAAACTAAGTGGTGCCCACGCTCTTTTTTGACCTTCTATTTTGAGTGTGTAGAACTAGACCCATGGTGGAAAAGGGGCATGGACACTAAATAGTTACAAGTAGAATCCCACATAATATATAAATTATTTTTTATTTTCCTTATAGATAGTAAATATTGGTTAAGTTGTAGTTGTTTGTGAACTTTTATTATTTGTGCTCACTAATTTTGGAATACAAAATATAATTTTTTAATATGTTAAAAAAATAGGAGCGAGGTGGGACGGGGTGGAAGGTAAACCCGTTACACGATGAGGGCGGGACAGGGGTACCCATCCATTACCCGGTTAGGTTAGGGGTGGGGGAAGAAGTGAGGATAGATTTTTTGGTTGGGGTCGGAGTATGACAAAACCCGTCCCGCCACGCCCCAATGCATTCCTATTATAGTTGGATCCAGGCCCAATTCTCCATTGGGGTGGACTTTGGGCCTATCAACCCATTTTGCAAGACTATTAAGGTCCCAAGTTTTTTGAATTTATTTTCAACCCAAAATTCGGCCCAGCATTAACAGCCCTTCTTCTTCACTCTGAAGAGGTTCACTGAAATCAGAATTGATTTGCTGCAAAGGGTTTATGCGCAGATAGTTTTTCTGCGGTGGGGCGAAGAAATAATCCGAGAGGGACACAAAAATGGCGCTACAGCTTTTGAAGCTTCCCATCGTATCTCGCCGTTGTTGTTGTAGCACTAGTGCTAGTATCAGTTCAAGTACTCTCTCTCTCTCTCTCTCTCTCTCTCTCTCTCTCTCTCTCAGTGTATGCGTGTATGGATTGCTATTCTCTATGATACCCATCTCATGAATCTCTTGCTTTCTTTGGCTTTATCTATCTGGGCTTCTGAATTTTGATAACCCTTTTGAAATCAGACAAATTACAAGGATTCACTTTTTTCTTTTGTGCTCT
Organism: Gaultheria prostrata; assembly: GCA_036023075.1. Lineage (NCBI taxonomy): Eukaryota > Viridiplantae > Streptophyta > Magnoliopsida > Ericales > Ericaceae > Gaultheria > Gaultheria prostrata. The sequence continues at coordinate 16,693 of JAXBDA010000195.1, read as the reverse complement.
TTGAATTGCTTCTCCCAATTATGGGTGATTGTATCTCATTGTTGTTCCGATTATGTTTTCGTTATTCTTCATTTTTGTCCCATACCCATCAGCCATATTGCTTTGTTGTGTTGATATACTGAGTTATTAAGTTTGGCCCTTGATGCATTCTTTAAATTTTCTTGATTAGATGATTGTATGGATTTATGGATGATATTTACGGGCCAATAGTCGGTTTACCAAAGGAAAGAGTATTATTTCATTGTGTTACCATGTTGATTGAAGAAAGGAGAGTAGAATAAAACTTCTTGCATTTAATTTTGTGGATTAGTATTTTAATTTTGTTAGTTTATGGTTTTCATGTGGTGTCTTCAAATGATTTAATTACTTCACTCATGTTGGGGTTGATAGAGTATCTGAATGTAGCGTATCTAAATGTATGTGAAACTTCTTGCATTTTGTGTTCTTGAGTTTATGTTGGACTTGTCCTGACTGTGTTCGACTTATTTTCAGTGAGATGGGGCAAGACCCACATGCACAATGCCATTAGATGCTTTGCTGCAGCTAAGAAGTTACAAAAACATCCACTGAAGAGCAAGTGAGCTCTCTCTCTCTCTCTTATGTGTGTGTGTGTGTGTGTTTCGGTATGTGATGAGTAGATGGCCAACCGGCAACCACCACGTAAATAGGTAACCTTGATCTCGCTGCATTTTCAAATGTAGTTTGCATGTCGCAGTGGTACTATTTAGATGAATCACATAAAAAAAAATATCAGTAGTGTTTCTGTTTTTCTAAACTTTTCTTGTTCAACCAATTTTAGCTTTCTCCTTTTTCTTTTGACTGTAAATTAGTTTTTGATAAAGAATGTCTTACAAAAGCTAAATGTGATTAAAAGTCATGGAAGCTAACTCGCTTAGAGAGCTAGAAGTCCCATTAAGGGTTCCCGCATAGTTCGACCTTTTATCAGCTGGTTGGGCAGTGCAGTAAGGTTAGAGGCGCAACTAGGAAAGACTGAGAATCACTGCTAAAGGTAGGCCGGGGGGCATCACTAGGAGGTGGAGCGTAGGGAGGCTTGAATCGCTGCTTAGGTAGGTTGGTCGAGCACCTTCAATCATAGGTGAGTGGAGGCCTCTCAACCAGTAATTAAGATATGACCTGAATTGGAGCTAAGGTAGATAAGTAGGTGAGAGATGGGTGCCATGCTCCCAGAATAGATGAGTTAGGTTGGTTAGATACCATGACTCACTGAGTTAGGTCGATGGGATGAGAACCCTAACGGCCTAACCATGAGTTCGACAAGTGGCCTAGTCATCAGAATTCTATGATTCAGACCAGAAGGTTGGTCTAGGATGAAGTAAAGGCTGATGGGCTCAAATTGATACCTTATCGCGTGGACGGATTGCCTTACTATCTCTTATGCCTTAGGAGATTGCGTTTAAGCATCCCGAAACAATCTAGGGGAAGCAAAGCCCCTTTTAGACTTATTGAAGAAGATAACCAGTTGATGAAAGAGATACATGCGGGAGGGAGATGGCCCCTTACGGGCTACGCAACTTCTTCTTCTAAGTTTTCATGTATATCTACTGAAAGTTCATGGAGCAAATTCATCTATTGTTATGAAATTATTATACTGGCATGATTGCCATAAACTAGGCATAGCCCATGCTTTTGTACACCAATGGTGCATGAAGAATGTGGATTAAGAATTGGCATCATACACAATTTTGAGTCTTTGACCGTCATAGAGACTATTGGTGTCAATTTTATTACCTATAATTTTTTTTTGATAAGTTACCAATAAAATATACTCTGAATTCAAAATCTTTACCGCTTCTTGATCACTAGAGGTGTTGATGTTTCCAGGAAAAAGAGACTAGATGAGTTATGTGTCGAAAGGTTTCAGCAATACAGTAAAACCTTCATACAGTCATGGATTCTGCAAGGTAAATAGTCTTCCTGGATGGCGAGATGTGCTTTTTGTTGTTTGATGCATAATCTGTTAAGTTTTGTCTTTTGTATTAGAGTAGAAATCATATTGTGGTACTTAAATTAGTATCTAACATGCCTTGAACTACATAACTGGTTCGTTAATTTCTTAGTGGTTGTTTTCTTAAGAATACTATTGAATGGGCTCTTTAAGATAATGATAGAAGACATGAGTTGGCATCTCAAATATGCATGATATCTTGGTTGTGTTTCATGGATTGTCTTCTAAATAATGCTATTGAATGATGCTCTTTAAGATAATGATAGAAGACATGAGTTTAGATTTGAAGTATGCATGATAAATTGAAACCTGATCCAGCACTTACCCAAAAGAGTATGAATGCTTTACAAACTCAGATATTGTCTGGTAACAGCATAACTCATTAACGTCTTCGAATTTTATTTTTTTTGAACGGCTGTCTTTGATTTTGTTAATGGTATATTGGAGTATCCGTACAGTTTGTCATCTATATAGTCTTCTCTTTCTTCTGAGCCTCTGATTCTGAGTTGTGGATAAGGACTTCCAGTTTGAACGTCTTTCTTTTTTGTCTTTTGGCACCAAGTTGAACTTATTCACCTTATTAATGACGGTTGAAATATGAACACAATTTATTCAACTGAAAAAAAAAGAAAAGAAAAGGAGAAGAAAATATCATATCCGGTGCTAGAATTAACTGCTCTTGGTTGATCCTCTCCTTGTGCCTTCTCTTTCTCTCTTCAGGTAAAGTGTTTGTGAATGGTAAAGTGGTAAACAAAGCCGGGAACCCTGTCTCTGATGAATCTGTTGTGGAGATCAGGGCTGAAGTTCCAAAATATGTATGTAGGTGATTATTCTCCAGAAACAAATATGACATTTTTATTTCGTGATGTCTCGTTTTCGTGGAACTTTGTGAGGTATGTGGAATCAATTTGTCTCTTGTTGGTCCTGAGATTCAGAGGAGGATATAAGTTAGAGGCGGCCATCGAACAACTAAGTGTGGATGTCAATGGAAAAGTAGCTCTTGATTCGGGGTTGTCAACTGGAGGATTTACTGACTGCTTACTTCAGCATGGTGCTGCATTTGTTTATGGAGTTGATGTTGGATATGGACAGGTACGACTTATATAGTGACACATTTTTCTCCAGAGCTTTGATGTCTTCTTTGCTTGCCCGAAGATACAAACATCGTCTTTGCTTGTGCATTTTATTCTAACTGCTCATTTAACATGCTAAAGCAATGGGACAATTTAAACAGAGGTGATGGTGGTGCTTGTGCATTCCATTTCTACTGCTTATTGGCCAGAAAAGGAAACAGCTGTGGTACTTTTACTATCGGGCGAGTTGCAAAACTCTAGGCCACTCTGCTCAAACATTCCATGCTAGAGCTGCGTAGATTTCTGAACCCGATGGATCATTTCTTTTTTCAGTATACAAAATAGAGGATTTCGCTAGGTCAATTCTTAGGAAATCTCGAATATACCATTTGTCCTTATTTCAACAAAGGAAGCATGGGCCTCTTCGATCGTTTTTTTTTTGGTGTTGGTCCCATTTCAATACTAAACAAGTCTGAACTAACTGAAATACTTGTGTCAGAAGACTCGGAACTTATCCGTAAATGCTCTACACAAAACCAGCAAGGGTGCAAGATTAGATTCTAGATAAAGGCCAAAAAGGCCGAAAACTAATGTAGCACAGTGGTGAAACTGCTGGCATAGCATCCTAAGAGTGGCGAGTGAGTTAAGATTTCCTAGTATTGCAAATGTTACTTTTTAGCATAGTATTTCGGTGAGTTAGAAATGGAATTGTGGATGTTTTTTTGCATATAAACATGCTACATAAAACATAAGTATGGTGCCGTAGTATTTTCCTTCCTTTGCCTTTCTCGAACTCTCTGTACGAAATTGGATTTCACATGTTCATGAGCAATGGCTGATATGTTGATTTTCTATTAGGTGGCTGACAAAATTCGCAGGGATGAACGTGTGTCGGTTGTAGAACGAACCAATTTAAGATATCTTTCTGGACTTCCACAAAAAGTTGATTTGGTGACCTTGGATCTATCATTCATCTCCATACTTCTGGTGAGCTTTTATATAGTAATCCGGTTTGCTAACCTCAGTTTAGAGTCTTTAGACTTTAGAATATTACCACTCTCTGGTCTTCATTCGACATCCATTGATAGATCAAGCCTCTGATTTCTGCATGCCTTCTAAAAGGCAGTCCATTTCTTTCTTTTGTACTGTAGACCAACAGTCTCCATTCTTATTACCGTGATAATATTAGTCGTTACGGAGTACCAAGATTTTAGTCCTATTAAAAGCTTGCTTTTGTTCCATTTGTTCGTCTGATCCATTTCTTTACCCCCAGTGCAGGTCATGCCTGCTGTGGTCAATGTAATGAAGGAAGAAGCTACACTCGTCACTCTAGTGAAACCCCAATTTGAGGCTCGCAGAGATCAAGTAAGAATGAATGCATTTTCGTGATTTGAACCAAGTAGGAAGCCCAATGGGAAGGTCATCACAAAAAAACAGAAAGTGGGGAAAAAAATAAAGAAATCAAGAATTAACATGTGAGCATGTGAGCACTTTTTGTTTGGGGTCCAGGGCAGTGGCAAATTATACCTATTGCTTCTTAAGAAATAAGAAGAAGGAAAAATGAAGAGCTTTTTAATTCTGAATTTATAACTTTGATGTCATTGCAGGTGGGAAAAGGTGGCATAGTGAAAGATCCCTTAGTCCATCAAGAGGTATGTATTTGCTCTCTGTTTGATTGTTTTTTGTTGTTGTTTGGTTGGCATTTAGGAAGCATGTATCATGCTTTTGAATGTAACAACAATTCATTGATGCTAACAACCGCCCACTGAGTGGTGGATAAGATGTAGATAATGTCAAAAAAATTTGAACTCCAACACATATCTCCCACATTTTTACACACATATTTCTGTACACTTTACATCGTGCAATACGCTTTTAGAACTTCAATCACCGCCCAAGGCACTGTAGTACTCATTTTCCATTATCAATTGTACTCCTGAGACCTCCACCTGTGAGTTGTATTTTATTTCACGTTACTCATTGAGGAAAATTAGAGGTTGCAAGGCATATACCATTGCAACTAACATTTTTTGACGTTTGTCATGTATGTTCCGACCTTTTTATGCTTTGGAATTGGAAAATGATCTCTGGGCTCCATTACAGAATGTGCGATAATATTTCATATTTCCATTCTTTATATACTTCATATTACATTTTGGGAGTTTTCTACAGTTTTTTTTATAATTTTTTATTTACATGGCATTTTGATAAGGCTTGGTCACAGAATGGAAAGAAGATTTCAGTTTTATATTTAGATGCTGTTGCAGTTAAATAGATACGTATTTGAGTATAAATATATCTTATCCTATCCACCAATCCAATTTGGATGATGTTGGACCACAGAATGAATTGAATATAAGTTATGTATTTTTTCTGTCTAAGAGATTCATTGCTATAGGTTCGTGAGAAGATCATCAATGGTGTTGAAAATCATGGGTTCTGCTGCAAAGGGTGGATCGAATCCCCTCTGAAGGGTGCTGAGGGCAATACCGAATTCCTGGTTTGCTTCACCCGAACAGCAGACAAAATAAAAGTCAACAATCCATAGATTAATAGACGACAGCAGATAAACAGCGAGATGAATTCTGGAGTGAACTGTGCGTTTTCTACAAGAATGCAGAAAATGCCATTTACGAGAAGTTGCACCTTCTGATGGAAAACGCCTTTGTTGTATCTATTTATTCTTTTCCTGGCTAGAGGTTGTAAAGGATATTTAAACGAAATGCCATCTTATGATCTTCAAGCTCTGCAAATTTGTATTCATTCATAGTTTTATCACTCGAGTGAATCCAATCTCTCTTAATTTCCCTAACAATTTATTATTTCAACTCAAGGTGTAACAAATATGATCATGAATTCAATGCCAGATTACTGGGATGTTGCTTTACAATCTTTTTGAGCTACAGCTGATTGCCAATCTTTACCAATGGATAGTTCATCAGCTACAACAGCCAGAATCTTTCGACATCTCAAATGGGATCCTAAGACCTACCACCTGCCCAACGACTGAGAGCCACGATACAAGATAATTTTCAAATTCCACTTGATGCTTATCCTGAAAGCCATCAGTTGAAAGCAACAGCTTCATCCATTCATTGGTACCACACGGATGAAGTGTATACCACGGCCTGTTCAAGTAGGGATGCTCCTGCAAGTGAGAAATTCCACAATTTAGTTTACATTCTAAAGTTCTGAGGATTGATATTTGTGATGACAGGATCAGAAAACACAGTTTCATAAATGCAAAACAAGAATGGCTATTCAGGGATAGAGTCCTGCTATGGGTACGCACCCTTGCGTATGCCACACGCACGAACGCATCTTAACTGTTCATTTCAGCAAATCGACGGTCCAAATTTTAAACACTCTTTGACAGGTAAGAGTTAAACGGTCCAGATTTTATACACTCTTTGACGGGTAAGAGTTAACTCTCTTACTGGTCAAAGAGTGGTTAAAATTCCGGACCGTCGAAAATGCTTTTGGACGGTTAAGATATACCGTCCGTGCATTTGACGTATGCGGGTGTGGTACTCATAGCATTTTTGTCAGGGATATGCAATTCGAATTATGACTATGAATGACAAAATAACAAAGAAGGTGCAAGTGCAAGTTTTACAAGGACACAAAACCATGATTACCAATCTCTAGAAGACACTGAGCAACAGGCCAAATTTTTACTGCCCACTACGAAATTTTTAACACTCGTATTGTAAAAACCCTTACGTTACAAAACTTATATTGAAGCACTTACTAGATTTTGAACCAAAATCTCTTCCCCTAAATGTACTAATGTTATGGGATACAGAAATAGTGACAGGAAAATAACAAAAAAATATACCTCCTGAGTTATGAATGTCCATTTGGATTCCATCAGCAGCTTTGCAGAGTTGCCGGGGAGATCCTTTTCTATGTCATCCAATACCAAAGGCTGCCCATCTATTTAAAAAACAAGAGAAAAAACAAATTAACAAAATCAATAATAAGAAATGTAACGCTGAACAGTTCATTTTGTATGACAGAGCCAATGAAACAGTACAAACAAATTGAAAGCCATGTATAGGCACTGGCAAGCAAAATAATGCTTTGCCTAGGACAAGCCAGAGCCCCCAAGAAGGACAAGCAAACACTCAGAATAGTGATCAGATATTATAACCTAGAAGGACAAAGCCAGGTGCTATAACTGTCTCTTTCATCCGAGTATGATAGTTTATGCATGCCACGCAATAAGCATCCACCCATAAGTATTTCCCAACAAAGGCGAATAAGTTGAACATGAAAATTTCCTTTTCCATTTGTTCAACAATGGATCACCCTTAAATTTTTAGATTGTCCATGCGAAGCAAATCACAAAAAGAATTATTTGGTTTCTATTGTCTATTGTAGGAGGAAGAAGAAGTTAAGGGGGAAAGTAGAGTCAAGGAAATGAATATTAAGGGCAAAATCCAAGTACTAAGAATACTTCACCTAAGAATTAGAATCACTACATATATCTTAACATTCAAAATTGCAAGAGACATGAGATGTCTCCTCTATCAAAAATCTAGAGAGGCGTAGCATGCATATCATATCATATTACCAGTATTCAGTAAATCATTGCGCTTATTATTATTATTCACCAAATGAGATGATTATATAGGATGGCCATACCACTGCAGTATGCACGGAAATAAAGCACCGGAACTCTGTATGACATGTTGTACACTATGTGGAAGTCATAACGATGTATTTCATCACCAGGACTCTGGACCTGTCAATAACATGGTTATTTAGTGGAGAAGGTAAATATATCAAGATTCAAGAGTATCACCATGTGTCTGATTGCTGATAACTGATCAGTAGAGGAGATGATCACAACTAAGAAAAACAATTATTTTGGCAGTCTTACCCTTTTTGAGTCTTTTCTAATTCTAGCAAGGAGACAAGATACGTGACTTAGTGAACATTTATCACGATTCACGACTAATAAAGTAAGGTACACAAAGAACCTAATCAAGATATGCATACCAGAATTGCACTATCAATAGTATCATCCTGACCAGAGCAACTAGGCTTCTCTCCTCTTCTGTCACTGACTTGATCATGATCTTCCTGCACAAGATAGTTACAAACGGTATGTAAAAGACAAATTAGCACGAAGAGAGTGAATGCCCCAGTAGACATGGGCCTGTTTGGCCGCTTGATTTTTGGCTTTTGAATACTGAAGTTTTGTCTTCTGGGTGTTTTGGAGCCAATCTGATAATGCATTATCAGAACTGAACTCGAGAATGTAGAATCTAAGAATAGAGATGTTTGGGTTTTGATTGTACTTCTATTCACTAAACCCTTCAGCAAAACTATTCTGCACATCTCATCCAAACATTTTTACAGATTCTCATTATTATCCAGAAATCTATAATCTACAATTCATTATCCAGAATATAGTTGGCTCTAATCACCCTAGTCAACCGCAATTTGATGGACATGAGTCATAGTTAAGGGCTATTTAATCCCGGGATGACTGATCTCACCAAATTAATAGCGAGGGGATTTACAATACGATATCCCAAGCCATCTCATGTGTTGGACAAATTTTTCAATCGTTTGTAAAATAATTTGTACAACGAATATGTAAATCCTCCATGAAATTGCATTTTTAAACCCCCAAATGTGCCAATCTCATATCCAACCAGCCAATCAAACAAGTTCCAAGGGCTATACCTCGCAAGACCCATGAAGAAACACATTCTCTAGCAATAAATATCCTTCTACCTGACACAGAAACGCAAATGCATGATCCAAAAATAACAATTGCAGAGAATAAACTGATTAAGAAGAGCGTAGCATATGGGCAAAAACAAACTTCATGGGCAGCAATCCAAGGGCGTTTAGGAGAAAGGGCCCATGACCACTGAAGGAGACTAGTTGGAATAAATCTATTCCATTTCTCAACGAAAGCAAGTGCAGCAATACGAAATTCACTCGATGAAAGGGTACCATCCCAATTCATGATATCAAATCTTTGCTCCATTTGAGACCATCACAGCCTGAACAAGATGAAAGCAACCAAGATTGAAGAGGATTGTGTCAAACAAGCTTCTTGTATTTATCAATCTTTACCATGTTTTTTTTTTTGCCGATCAAAAAAATAAATCTTCATTATGCTCTTTCACAGCAAAAAAAAAAAAAAAACCCAAAATTCTAACGAAACAGATGAGACGATTCTGTCAAATAAACTTCATGTACGATCAAAACCCAAAATTCAAAGAAAACAGATGAAAATATACGCCTTCTGCGAATAGAAAGAAAAGAAAAGAAGAATATTCACGTCATTTGTAACAAACCGAAATCCATTTTTTGGAATGATATTTACCGTGATTCTATTTTTGAATCCGGTTTCCTTCACTCATAAAATCACGCAGTCTCGCTTACCAAATGCAGAACATAACAAATTACGAGAATGATGAAGAAAACAAACTGATCATATTAAGTAGGCTGAAAACTGGTGCATACCTGAAAGAAAGAAGTGAGGTTAATCTCAGTTGAAAGAGCTCGAAGGTTGGGTTGCCGGTGCCCTATCTGTGAGAAGCAGAGAGAACAAGGAAGAAAGCGTGGGAAGGTAGAAAGTATAGCCTTCAGCCACAAGCGTTGTCCCAAATCACGCTTCTTGAAAAGTGCAAGTGCTACTGATTGGCAATACTTATGGACGGCCGAGAAGTGTCCTCGGACATTACGTAGGATTCTCCCAAATCACGCTTCTTAAAAAGGTGCAAATGCTTCTTAAAAAATTGGCAATACTTATAGGCAATCGAAAAATGTGCTTGGGCACTATATAGGATGGTGCCGCTTGACGCTAAAAAATTTCTCCTTAATCTAAGGAGCAAGTCCAGTGGATTTGCCAAAATTGCTTGAGCCATTACCATTTTTTGGCCATGACTACTTTCATTTTGCAAAAAAAAAAAAGAAAAGACAATGTTGCTGTGGTGCAAGGCCATTTTTCTGCCATTCGTTTTAATAATTTCATTTCTATTTCATTCTAACTTCCACCAACTACCATTCCTTTATTCTCCATTCTCGATCAATCATTTTTTATTTTGGAATAAAGAACTCTGGAGGGCGGTTCCGGTGCCGCCCTCCGGGGTCCCGGGTCCCTTTTATTCTTCATCTACCATTCCTTATTCTCCATTCAACACTACCATCTACCATTCTCCATTCATCTCTCTAAATAAAGAATCCAACAATTGATTATTTACAACACACATTTTCTTTTTCTCAATACACAATAATTATCCTCTTCTTCTCTAAGAACTTTCTCAGGAACAAAAGGGAGGGACAGATTTAGTGGTTGGCATCCATTTTTGCTGCCACATCTTTTGGAGAAAATGGGTGGAGCCATTTGTTCCTGGAGAAATGGCACACCTTTTGATTTTGGTGGAGGATTTTGTGATAAGAACATAAATTTATAAATTCCCTAAATTCGTTTGTAGATGAGATAAATTCATTATAGAAACACATTTCATAATCCAACGGATCCAAAAACGCGGTCGACCAAGCCAACCGTCACTATTCCAGAAAAAAATTCAATCATTTACCTTCGATGAATGCTCAAACACAACCCTCTTACGTCGATCTGACTACTAATCACTTTTGTGTAATATAAAAAGGATCAAACCAATAACAAATTTAATGGAAATGCACAGAAGAATTTCCCAGTCTCCAAGGAGGAAGGTGGCTACATATATGGCTTCTACTATCAATAAACAGAAGATAATACTCGAGGTTTGTTGCCATCTAATGCCAAACCATGCTATTAATTCCAATACACAATCCAGGAACAAAATAGTAAATTTTACACCAGTTGAACTCAATGTATCTGCAACTATCACCAAAATAATTTTTCTATTGCCTGTAGTATAGTTGGCACCACACTGAAACATAAGATCCAAAATACTGTCACTGATGAAGAAACCGATTTTTTCCCCCCAAACTTTTCACATTGTTACAATGTGCAGCTTTTACCTACTAGATAGATGTTTATCTTCTTGAGAAGTACCAACAAATTGGTGCGACTGTGCTGGAGGAAGAAGAAATAGAAAATATGGGAGTGCATTTGGGTTGGGAGACAACGATTTAGAACCATTTTCCACATGCGGGGTAGTTTAAATAGCCTTGTTTACATACGATTGTCTACGGAGAGGTAGACTTAGTTTCAACTCTGCTGGTTCACTCCTCCATTCATCTCAAGTTGTTCTGACATTTTCTTGACCTTCTTCTTAGGATAGATATGGACGGAAGGTGGAAGAAGACTCTCCTGTATTTCCTGCAATTTGAAAAGAAAATTGTGTTGAAAACCAATTGTTGATGTTCCAATACGTATTTTTGTTTGAGAAGAACAGCAGGGTCATGAGAGCTAGATGTTGAGATCTATTTGATATAGATTTCGTTGCTCAACACCCTGGGCTAAGTGGACGTCATAAATTGAGAGACAGAGCAATTAACCAACTTCAGGGATGCGCCATCTTCATGTAGCTTAGAAAAGCAAAGAGAGAAAATCCCAGCCTGATCAATAAAATGAAATCAACGTAGTTGTGTGCATACACAGCATACCAGTCATTAAAGCTTGTATGTGGTACATTTTTCTTCTTTTCCATGAACTAGCACATATGGAAAAGAGGCATTAAATCTCAACTATAAGCCACTTTCAGATGAAAAGCACCACCACAGTTTCAAATGAGCAATAACCCTCAGTAGAAACGTGATATATACTTTTGAAGGACATCAACGTACTCCCGTAGCCCAGTGTGCCAGTTGTGGCAGCTCTTTCAGTATTAGTAGGAGGGAATGGTAGTGGAAAGCTCGTTTATACATATATATTTTCATATCTTTAAAAGCGATAATCTTTGCAAATGTATTCTTGGGAAAATAGTTAAATGGGCACCTTCATATATAGGATGGTCTAGGCAAAAAATGAGACAATCAATTACTACATATCGTTTTTTTAATAAACAACTGCAGAATCAATTGTCACAAACTTAACAGTATTTAGACATAATATTAGCATGATGTGTACCACAACCAATCAATGGAAGATATGCAGACCAAATATAGCACGTGCTAACTTGAAGAAACGAAAAAAAGAAATCATACTTGCCACCCCTTCTTGCCTCTAACGCCACCTCGGATTGCATAAGCCTCTTTGAAACCGTTCTTGACCAATAACTCAGCCACTTTCATGGAGTTGCCATCAAAACTACCTTGCAGGCAAAAGAAAGGAATGAGCGGTAAAATTGCAGCTGTGCTAAATAATAAAGACAAAATTTATGAATTCACAACAAAGACACAATTTACGAATCCACAGCTCAGAGCAACTCCAATACCCCATGTTCAAGAACTTAGAGGTGTGGAATGGCAGGATGCATTGCTTGAGCCAAGAAGCCATATTCAGGAAAAGCATAGAGAAAAAAAGGAACTCAATAACTTGAAATGGAGAAATCCCAGATATAGTGACGGAAAAAGGGAATGGTTGGCATACCCTATCAACATAATTATCTACCGTGACAACTCTTACATTGAGTGTCTTTCAGTCCTTCCCCCACTAAGAATACTAACTGGGAGAGCAAAGTTGAGCAAGGGGCAAGGGGCAAGGGGCAAGGAGCAAGGTAAGAGGGAATTGGGAAGGGGAAGGGGGTGTTTGATGAAGGCAACCATCACCAAGTTAGGAGCAGACAGATATCCCATCAATTGCTACCTGAACGGCTGTCCAAGCATCTCAGATTGAAGATACATAGTTGGGTCAAAAGTCTACAATACGCCATAGCTCTTCGTTGCAAAAGATTTTCTTGCAAATCCTATTTTGGTCTTGGAGATCTTATAGGACATTCCATTTTCCTGCTGAGCTCGATCAGCATCCACATTCCACACTTCCAATTCCATGGCCAAAATTTCCACCAAGAAGTATATTACCCACCAAGATACTAATTATAAGTCATTTTTAACTTTTCATTTCCAAAGAAAATGGCAAACAAAAACATTTTCTCCGTTACTGTTATAGCAGCTGTCTCTTTAAAGAACTATCCAGTATTTTGAAACCAGACGCACAAACCTGTACTTTCACAAGTACATATACCACTCCAACCGTCTCTTATCCTCTCAGTTTTAAATTCTAATAGCCAACATGTAATGCTCCAAGTAACTCAGGTTGAATACCAATGTGAATCCAGACCTTAATTTTAAACAACAGATTCCTCATTTGCATGATTGCAATAGGCATGTAATGTTTCTCGGCATTCTCTTTCTTTATTATGCTAACCTGAAAAGACAGACCAAACTTTTGACAATGTTTCTCGGCATTCCTCATTTCCTACTGCCGCTACTGCCCCTATCACAACAAGGAGATTGGGCACTTGTTGTTAAGGAATATTGTCCCACATTGCTTAGGAGTGGAATGAGTGATCACTTAATATATGCTGGGACCTCTCCACTTATTGCCAATTGGTTTTGAGTTGGATGTTTCCACATGGTATCAGAGCAGGGCTCATTCTGCTCCACATTTAAAAAAAAAAAATTCACAATCCACACCCCACGACTGACCAGCCAAAAAGGTTGCACAATGATAGGACCCAAAAAGTGGCCACACGTGACAAACCTCAAATGCGGCTACACGTGGGGGGATGTTAAGGAATATTGTCCCACATTGCTTAGGAGTGGAATGAGTGATCACTTAATATATGATGGGACCTCTCCACTCATTGCCAATTGGTTTTGAGTTGGATGTTTCTACATGTTTTCTTCCTTACGTCCAGGATACAAAACTATTCCATCGATTGAGATGCCTTTCTCTTAAATTCAGCATTTCAACAACCCATAAGCTTAAACGCCACGAATTACAATTCCTATGAAATCCGATAATTCAAGTAGGGACCATTCAATGCCTGGCAAGATATTAAGAAGCTTAATATCACACAATGCTGCAATCCAATCAAACAAAACTAAGCCTTGTGTCCAAATCACTTAGGATGGCTACACAATGCTGCAATTCATCGCGTACAAAAGTAACCAAGACGAAAGATGCGAAACTTACTTGTCCATAACACAAACTACGGTATTCGCCGGCTCTGAAAACTTATCCAACACCATCTTCACAGATTCTTCTTCATCTCCTTCACGAAACTCAATCTGAACCACACCCTTATTCAAAATCTTCAAATTGGGCGAACCCAAATACCGCAAAGTCTTGCTGTCCCTAATATCCAACAGCTGAGCATTAGGGTCATCTCGAAGCTTCCGAAAAGCATCAATGGCCGAAGTAAACTTGTATTTTTGCAAATACTCTTCAGTCAGTGGAATCACAACAAGCCAAATGAATGTCACCCCAGCAACGAAAAACGGGTTCCTGTTGTTAAAATCATCAATTGCGATTAAAATAGACTCCAAGTTTATTTTGTTGGATACTTCTTCAATGGGTACAGAAGGGTCAGAAGCAAAGCAAGAAAGAGGGAAAGAGAGGCCCATACAAAGAAAAGGGAGATGGGATTTTAAAGAAAGATTGAGAAAAGAAAGGGGTTTGAGATTTTGGGAATTGAACTGCAAAAGTTGGGAGTAATGGGGTGGGTTTGGTTTGTGGATTAGGGGCTTTTTCACGGAGGAAATTAGAAGATTGGTTTGGTTGGAATTGAAGGGAGTGGAAGTGGGGATGGAATTTGGTAGGAAAGGGGTGGAATTGGAGTTGGGTTTGTGGGTTTGGAAAGCATGGGAAGATGAAAGCCCTACGGAAATAGACTCCATGAATGAGAGAGAGAGAGAGAGAGAGAGAGAGAGGTTTTGGATTTTGATATGGAGAAGATAAGATATTTGGTGCTTTTCTGTAACTGTTGAACTAACTGTTCGTTAATTCTGTCAATGGCGTTATGGAGGTTTAACAAACTTTTTTTTTTTTTTTTCTGCGGATCAATTTCTTCTTCTTCTTCTAATAACTGGGTAACTGGTCCAACTTGTGTGTACATCTGGACATCGATTAACTTCGGGACGTGAAGTTAACGACCGAACAAATTCTACAATGGCGCTAAAGCTCGAAATGTTTTAACTCTGTAAAATTCAAATATACGACCTCGCGAAGAACAATCACTAATTATTTTATCTTGCCAAATCCCTTGGGTTTTAAATGGTTTAACAATCTTGTAACATAAAAAATATTCCCACTTTTGTTGGAGTTATTTTAGGTCGAAGGAGTGGAAGAATTACAATGACGTAATACCACATCAATCATGTGAGTTCTATAAAATACTAATAAATTATTATCTTAGATAATAGGTGAACATAAAAATTTGACCAACGAAACTAGTTACTAATTTGCAAGCCATAGCTAGCTCATATCCCACACTGTATGCCGGGATCGAGTCTCATTCTCCTCTCCTCTGTAATAGATTATGAATGACGAATGACGAAAAAAACTACTAACTAATTTGTCATTTTAGGAGTTCTATTTGAATCCATAGTTCATTTTGTTATCAAAATTATGGTTAAAAATAGCGAGTGTGTATAGATCATTTCTCATGTTGATACGGTACTCTTGAATTTATTCCATGTGCGTCAATCCTTCCAAAAATTTTACTTCATTTGTGAGAGAAATATGTAGACCCTTTCCTTTTTTTCTCCGCGAAAGTCAGTACTGTTAATTTTAATTAACGATATTTGAACTCCAATCAAATGCAAAAATAGTTGCAAAAAAGGTGACCAAATTCTCTCAGCCTAGAAGGCAAAGGTGAATGGGCTTAAGTGCTCCTCTCTCCCATACACGATCCGACAAGGTAGGTGAATGGGCTTAAGTGCTCCTCTCTCCCATACACGATCCGACAAGGTTTGAGTACCGCCACCTGCAAAACTAGCGTGTAGGATCCTTTGTCCATCTAGTACCTAGGTGGTATTGTAGTGACGACCTGCTCTTCCGGACAATAGCTATGGCTCGAACCGGATATTTCACAACTGGTCGAGAGCCTCTATGGTCAAATCTAAGGGGATTGCTATGCTGGTTGTTCCTTCCCACCTTTTTTGCCGTAAATTTAAAAAAAAAAAAAAAAAAAGGGTCTCCCCTAGGCTACAAACCCCAGCCAAATTCGCTGCAAAAGCCACAAATGTCTAAAAGTAACAACATTAACAATACATTTGTTTAACGAGACTAATAGTGGGAGAATATAGTATTACTAATAGGGTTAGTGAGGTAGAGGGACCCTCCATCACCAACCACACAGCAATCAGCAGCTTTAGAGTGCAAGATAGAGGGGGTACGAGCTAATCTTTTACTGGAGGTCAAGCAAGGAGTCATTTCAAAGTAAGGTGTTCGTTCTTATTGTAGTAGATGCCCTGGTCGCTCCCCCCTTTCTTGCCCGTATAAGAACGAAAAAACATCCTTCGAACGAGAAAAATACCCGACAGAAGTCTTACCCTGAGCAAGCCCAACAAACTCCCTAAATTGGCTCTCATCCCTATTTTAGGGAGCCAAACCCCAATATTAGGCTCCAACAAACTCCCTAAACCCCTTCCTAAAATACAAAAATGAATAGTGCCTCCCTAAAAACCCCCCCATTTAGGGAGGCACTATTCACTCCCTACCCATTTTTTTATTCTCTCTCTCCTCCCCACTCTTTGCCGGCTGTTTTTTTTTTTTTTTTTTCTCTCTTTT